>JAAGEH010000018.1:76145103-76234047 GCA_011751065.1 Lasiurus cinereus | reverse complement strand
CTGATCCACTCATCTGCTGACGGGCACCTAGGCTGTTTCCAAATTGTGGCTATTGTAAATTGTGCTGCTATGAACATAGGGGTGCATAAATCCTTTCTGATTGGTGTTTGTAATTTCTTAGGATAAATTCCTAAGAGTGGTATTACAGGGTCAAATGGGAGATCCATTTTTAGTTTTTTGAGGAAACTCCATACTGTTCTCCACAGTGGCTGCACCAGTCTGCATTCCCACCAACAGTGCACAAGGGTTCCTTTTTCTCCGCATCCTCGCCAACACTTGTCATTTGTTGATTTGTTGATGATTGCCATTCTGACAGGTGTAAGATGGTATCGCATTGTCGTTTTGATTTGCATCTCTCGGATGATTAATGACTTTGAACATGTTTTCATGTGTCTCTTGGCTTTCCTTCTGTCGTCTTTTGAAAAGGTTCTATTTAGGTCCGTTGCCCATTTTTTTTATTGGATCCTTCATCTTCCTTTTATTAAGTTGTATAAGTTGGTTGTAGATTTTGGAGATTAAACCTTTATCAGTGATAGCATTTGCAAATATGTTCTCCCATGCATTGATCTTTCTTGTTGTTTTGTTGATGGTTTCTTTTGCTGTGCAAAAGCTTTTTATTTTGATGTAGTCCCATTTGTTTATTTTTTCTTTAGCTTCCATTGCCTTTGGAGCAGTATCAGTGAAGAAGTTCTTTCGGCATATATCTGAGATTGTGCTGCCTGTGGATTCCTCTAGTATTTTTATGGATTCCCTTCTAATGTTTAAGTCTTGTATCCATTTTGAGTTTATTTTTGTATTTGGTGTAAGTTGGTGGTCCAGTTTCAATTTTTTGCATATATCTGTCCAATTTTCCCAACACCATTTATTGAAGAGGCTATCTTGGTTCCATTGAATGTTCATGCCTCCTTTGTCAAATATTAATTGAGCATAGTGGTTTGGGTGGATATCTGGGTTCTCTATTCTATTCCATTGATCTATATGTCTGTTCTTGTGCCAGTACCAGGCTGTTTTGAGAACAGTTGCTTTGTAGTATAGCTTGAAGTCTGGTATTGAGATCCCACCTACTTTATTCTTTTTTCTCAGAATTGCTGTAGCTATCGGTGGTCTTTTTTTGTTCCAGATGAATCTATGAAGAATTTTTTGTAGGTCTGTGAAATATGTCGTTGGTATTTTAATGGGTAGTGCGTTGAATCTGTAGATTGCTTTGGGTAGTATGGACATTTTAATGATGTTGATTCTCCCAATCCATGAGCATGGTATGCTCTTCCATCTGTTAACATCTTCCTCTATCTCTTTTTTCAGTGTCCTGTAGTTTTCTGCATAAAGGTCTTTTACCTCTTTAGTTAGGTTTATTCCTAGGTATCTTAATTTTTTTGGTGCGATGGTAAATGGGATTGCTTTTTTAGTTTCTCTTTCTATAATTTCATTGTTAGTGACACTAAAATATTCTGATTCATAAGGGGAAAAAGATCAATTCAGATGACTCCTCCCCAGCTACAGCCTCTCAGATGAATGGGGTAGAGTGTTCTCTTTTTTGACATCATATTTTATTTATTTATCTCTCATTGAACCCTTCCATCCTGCTCTTACCCTCTCCCCAGGCGTTCACTGCACTGTTGTCTGTGTCCATGGGTTATGCATATATATACATATATATTATATATATATATATATATATATATATATATATATGTTGTTTGATTAATCTTTTCCCTACCCTCTCTCCCAACTTTGTTTTATTTTGAAAATTTAAAAATTTTAAGGAAACATCGAAAGAATAATTGTGCAATGAACATAGTATGCTCTGCACGTAAGTTTGCTGTTTTCATTTTGTCAAATTAGCTTTATATCTGTATGTATAAATAAACAAATACATATTTTCAGCTGAGTCAGTTGAAAGTATATTGTAGAAATGATATTGTATCTCTATAATTATATGATTGCTTCATAATGGTGATATAATAATAATATTTTCTAAGATTTTGATTTTCTTAAATAAAGTATATCTCAGCAATATAGGTAGAATCTTAAACAGCTTAAATCTTTCTTTAATGGCCTAGCTGTTGTGATTTTTTATTGGATGAGGGTAAGAAAGGATTTTGCAGAAGATTCACCATATACATAACAAATAATATGTTTCTTAACTTTTGATGGTTTTCTTTGGGGGTTACGGAGTTCTGGGTAGAATTGCTACCTTTGTTAGACTTCTGGAGAGAAGCCAGTACATAGTATTTTCAGGGAATAAGGATCTAACATGACTGGACTGCATGAACTATGTTAAAGAACTGATGTCTGTAAAGAAGACAACATAATGATATAGTGGAAAGATAAAAGACTTGAGTTAGAACTAGATATAATTCTAGTTTTGCCTCTCTTTAGCTCTGCGGTCTTGGACAGGTTAATTTCTGTTTCTCATTGGTAAAATGATGATAATATTTTCTTCTTATTTTATTTTTAATCCTCACCTGGGGACACTTTATTCATTGATTTTTAGAGAGAGAGAAGGACAGAGAGAAACATCATTGTGAGAGAAACATATTGACTTGTTGCCTCCTATGCATACCCCAGTCAGGGCCCAGGCCACGGACAAGCCTGCAACCTTTGAACAGAATCGAACCCGAGACCCTGCAGTCTGCACGCCAATGCTCTATCCACTGATCCAAACTGGCCAGGGCTGATAATAATTTTTCATGGTCTGCTGTATGGAAGATGTTTGTGAAAGACTTAGATTAGTAGTGGTAAATTAAAGACATGGAATATGTCCCTGCCTTTATTGTATCACCTTTATCCTCTTCCTTGTTAATAGTTTTATTTATAAACTAGTGACCTGGTGTACAAAATTGGTGCACATTAAAGGGATTAATTAGAGGAAATAATTTAATATTGCTATTTGTCATTTCTCTATAATAGAAGTATCAGAGATGAAAGAAAACTAGTAAAATGTATATGAAAACCTCCCTCCTGTCAGAGTCTGGGGCTCACCACTGGACCCAGAGTCAAGTCCCTGCCCACCCACATTCACTGCAAAATTGCGTGAGACACAGACCCGGCTGCACACCGTCCCCTCCATTTGGCTAGATCCAGACCTAGACAGTCCCACCTTTGTCAAGCCCTGCCAGGCAGGGGGCATAGCCTGAGGTCCCCCAGCCCAGACTGGGGCAGGAGACATACCTTGAGGTCCTCCATCAAGCCCCAGGTGGGGGTGCAGCCTGAGGTTCTTCTGCCTGGCACTGTGACAGGGGGAGCAGACTGAGGTGTCCCCTAGCCCAGCACCGGGACAGCAAGCACACCTTGCGGTTTCATGTCAAGCTCTGCTGGGCTCAGGTCCCCTGACCTGGCCCTGAGGTGGGAGATGTGGCCTGAGGTCCCCAGCCTGATGCCAAGGTGTAGGAACGCAGCCTGAGGTCCCCTGTCAAGCCTTACTGGGTGGGAGACTGTGGCGTGAGGTCCTCTGTCAAGCCCCAATGGGGGTGGAGGAGGGCGTAGCCTCAGGTCCCTGCTGATTGCTCGTTAAGGCTCTTTATGGGAACATGGCCTCAGCTGTGGGTGCAGCCATATTTGTGACAGAGTGATGTTCAATTAGCATATGCCCTCTTTAGTAGATAAGATTATCAGTTTAAAAACTTGACATTGTTTGTAGATATGAAAAACTGTGGAAATTACTTGTGATAAGAAAATACTGATTACTACTTTCAGATAGTATTATGCAAAGTAAAATACGCCAGTTAAAGAAAGAAAAGTACCATATGATATCACTTATATGTAGAATGAACAAAATAAACTAAGAAAGTGGAGACAGGAGAATCCAAGATGGCAGCATAGGTAAACACCTACACTGCTGCCTTGCACAACAATTTCAAAACTACAACTAAAAGACAGAATGGACATCATCCAGAACCACAGGAAAGCTGGCTGAGTGGAAGTTCTACAACTAGAGGGAAAGAGGGGTTCACAGAAACCCAGAGGAGCTGCAAAAAGCTGAGGTACGGAGACCCACGCGCCAGGAGAGAGCGGGTGCCAGAGTACCTGGCTGGCTTTCTCTGGCGGGAGGGAAACAGAGACTCCCAACAGCATTGAACCCCTTATCTTACAACACTAAACCCCAGATCCAGCCGAAACTCATACGGGGGGGAGTTTGGACTGTGAAAAGGGAGAAGTGCACGGAAATTTAGGGGAGTCGCAAAAGATCAAAGGCCTGGTGGCGTGCATGGCACTGAGCACAGGACAGATTGCTAATTGTGCTGCTGGCTTTCTCGAGTGGGCGGGAGACAGACCCTCCCAACTGTGCCACTTCTGAGTCCACTAAGCCCTTGTTTCGGGCGAAACCCTGGGGACCTGGTCTCGTGTGGTCCTGGTGCGCAGGGGAGCCAGAGGGGCAGCGGTCTAGAGGCACTGCGGGCACTCGGGCACAAGGATTGCTCCAGCGATTACCCAGTCACGTGAGACTCAGGGGCCATGGAGGGCGAGGCCAACTGGAAGACAAGGCGGTCCCTTAAGCCCTGAGACTCCACCCATCCCAAGCTCAACAGAGGCTTCTTTGGTTTTGCAAGTCTGGTATCATAAGGCTGAATCCAACACAGAAGTTCTCCCGGCATAGTGAAAATGCCAAGACAAGGGAAGGGATTACAAACAAAAGAAACGGAGGGAAAAAAAAACCACTGGATATAGAGTTCAAAACCACGCTTATAAGGTTTTTCAAGAATATGCTAGAAAAGTTGGATAAATTTGGTGAGACCCCAGAGGAGGTGAAAAAGGACATACTAGAGACAATGACTGAAATAAAAAATATTATACAGAGTCCTAACAGCAGACTAGAGGATGGCAGGAATCAAGTCAAAAATTTGAAATACAAAGAAGCGGAAAACATTCAACTGGAAAAGCAAGAAGAGAAAAGAATCCAAAAATGTGAAGATAATGTAAGGAGCCTCTGGGACAGCTTCAAGCATACCAACATCAGAATTTTGGGGTTGCCAGAAGGAGAGAGAGAGCAAGATACTGAAAACCTATTTAAAGAAATAATGACTGAAAACTTCCCACATCTGGTAAAAGAAATAGACTTACAAGTCCAGGAAGCACACAGAACCCCAAATAAAAGGAATCCAAAGAGGACCACACCAAGACACATCATAATTCACATACCAAGAGCAAAAGACAAAGAGAGAATATTAAAAGCAGCAAGAGAAAAACAGTTCATTACCTACAAGGGAGCACCCATACGACTGTCAGCTGATTTCTCAACAGAATGATGCAGGCCAGACGGGAGTGGCAAGAAATATTCAACGTGATGAATAGCAAGAACCTACAACCAAGAATAATTTATCCAGCAAAGCTATCATTCAAAATTGAAGTGCAGATAAAGAGCTTCACAGAGAAGAAAAAGCTAAAGGAGTTCATCAACTCCAAACCAGTATTATATGAAATGCTGAAAAGTACTCTTTTAGAAGAGGAAGAAGAAAAAGGTAAAAGCCAAAAAATTATGAACAACAAATACATATCTATCAACAAGTGAATCTAAAAATTAAGTGAATTAAAAATTTGATCAACAGAATAAACTGGTGAATATAATAGAATCAGGAGCACAGAAAGGGAGTAGACTGATAATTCTCAAGGGGATAAAAATCATAAAGCATCAAACAGACTGTGAAATTACAGCAGAAAGATTAAAGTTAGGTGAGGTAGATAAGTGATCTATCAAAGGACTTGTATGTATGCACATAAGCATAACCAATGATCACAGACACTGGGGGTTTGGGGTATGCCTGGGAGGAAGGGGGGGCAATGGGGAGATATGTATAAAAATTAATAAAATGAAATAAAAAAGAAAGAAAGAAAGTGGAGACAAACTCATGTATATAGAAAACAGACTTGCAGCTCTCAGAGGGGAGTGATTGGGGACTGAATGAGAAGGGCCAAGGGATTAAGCAAAGCAAAAAATAAGAAGGAAGACTCATGGACACAGACAACAGTATCGAGATTGTGAGAGGGAAATGGGGGAGAAAGGAGGTAAAAGAGGGTAGAGAGGGGATAAGTGATGATGAAAGGAGATTTGATTTGGCATGGTAAACACACACAACAGTATACAAATTTTAATGTATAATTGTATACCTGAAACCTATCTAATTTCACTAATCAATGTAACCCCAATAAATTCAATTTAAAAAAGAGAACACTAGCTGGTTAGCTCAGTTGGTTATAGTGTTGTCCCTATATGCCAAGATTGCTGGTTTGATCCCTGGTTATAATACATGTAAGAATCCAAAGTGGGAATTCCAAGATGGCAGCCTAAGTGGAAGCTACACTGACAACCTCCCTCCACCCCCAGTACCAAACTGGAATTACAATAAAATATAGAAAACCATCCTGAATTACCAATTGAAACCTAGCTGGGAAGAACCCTTATGAGCAAAGATGGAAAGTGGAGACTACATAAAGACTGGTAGGAAGGGCAGAGGCATTTGAGGGCTGGCTGGACTTCAGTAGACAGCAGCTGAAATTTTGGCGGGATATCTCAGCCCAGGGGGTCAGAGGGGTTCCCTATTTAAACCCCAAGATGGGCCCAGAACACCAGAAATGAGAAATGTGTCCACCTAACATATGGTTGTGAAAAGCAGTGGTGTTTCTATCTGCCAGGGAGAGATGGCTAGAAATGCAGGCACCCTCTTAAAGGGCCAGTATATAATATTTGGTCTTTTTTAGTATAAAAACAGAATGTAAAAGATTTCATTCATTTTTAAAATGTAATCTTTATTGTTCAGATTATTACAATTGTTCCTCTTTTTTCTTCCCATAGCTCCCTTCACCCAGTTCCCACCCCACCCTCTGCTCTTACCTCCTCCACATCATCCTCACCCATAGGTGTACAATTTTTGTCCAGTCTCTTCCTGCATGCCCCTCACCCCTTTCCTCCTGAGAAATGTCAGTCCACTCCCTTTCTCTGCCCTTGATTCTATTATATTCACCAGTTCATTCTGTTCATTAGATTTTTTTTATTTCTTTTTTTAATTTTTTATTAATGTATTACATTTGTACATATCTTCCCATTGCCCCCCCACCCTATTGTATGCCCTAACCCCTGAGTGTCTTTATTCATTAAATTTTAATTCATTTGATTTTTAGATTCACTTGTTGATAGATATGTATTTGTTGTTCATAATTTTTATCTTTACCGTTTTCTTCTTCTTCCTCTTCTTAAAGAGTACCTTTCAGCATTTCATATAATACTGGTTTGATGTTGATGAACTCCTTTAGCTTTTTCTTATCTGTGAAGCTCTTTATCTGCCCTTCAATTCTGAATGATAGCTTTGCTGGGTAGAGTAATCTTGGTAGTAAGTTCTTGCTATTCATCACTTTGAATATTTCTTGCCACTCCCATCTGGCCTGCATAGTTTCTGTTGAGAAATCAGCTGAAAATCAATCATATGGGTGCTCCCTTATAGGTAATTAACTCTTTTAAGAGTCTCTGTGTTTTGCTCTTAGCATTTTAATTATGATGTGTCATGGTGTGGTCCTCTTTGGATTCCTTTTGTTTGGGGTTCTGTGTGTTTCCTGGACTTGTAAGTCTATTTCTTTCACCAGGTGCAGGAAATTTTCAGTCATTATTTGTTCTAATAGGTTTTCAGTATCTTGCTCTCTCTCTCCTTCTTGAACCTCATAATTTTGATGTTGATACGATTGAAGTTGTCCCAGAGGCTTCTTACACTATCTTCACATTTTTGGATTCTTCTTGCTTTTGCAGTTGAGTGTTTTCTGCTTCTTTGTTTTTCCAATCTTTGACTTGATTCTTGCTTTCCTCTAGTCTGCTGTTAGGTCTCTATATTAAAAATCAATAAAATATATTTAATATTTTTACACCAATGTTAGGAACATTGATGAGAGAGAAACATCGATTAGCTGCCTACTGCACACCCCCTACTGGGGATATGCCCACAACCAAGGTACATACCCTTGACAGGAATTGAACCTGGGACCTTTTGGTCCATAGGCCTATGCTCTATCCACTGAGGGAAATCAGTTTAGGCTCTGTATAATATTTTTTATTTCGGTCACTGTGCGTTTAATTTCTAGTTGGTCCGAGGGTCTCACTAAATTTATCGACCTTTTCTAGGAAATTTTTGAAAAACCTTATAACCGTGATTTTGAACTCTATATCCAGTCATTTGTTTTCCTCCATTTCTTTTGTTTGTGATCTGTTCCTTTGTCTCTGCATTTTCACTGCTTCCCTGAATTAGAGTAGCTTTGTGTGCTAGGTGTCCTAGGTGGAGCTACCTCTGCAGTTATGTGGACATTCTTGGTCCACCCCTTTGTGGACTATGTGTACAGCGTTGTTATAGTTAAGTTGATTGTTATTGGTATCACTGGGGAGAATTGACATCTAGGAAAATTGGCTGTGAGGATCAGCTGTGTCTATGCTGGGAGAACTTCTGTGCGGGAGTCAGCCTTATGAGATAATACTTGCAAAATTGCAAAAGCCTCTGTGATCAACTTGGATGGGGCAGAGTCTCAGGGTTGAGAAGACAGCCTTGGCTTCCTGTCAGCCCTGCACTATGAGGCTCCTAGGTCTCAGTGTCCCTTAGTAATTGCTGCAGCCCTCTCTCCGCGCTCTTGTGCGCGCGCCTCCAGCACTCTACCTTTCATGGCTCCCTTGAGTTTCCGCGCACTCCTCGGACTCTATGAGTCTGGGTCCCCAGGGTCTCGCCCAAAACTGGGGTTCAGTGCAGTCGGAACTGGAGTTCAGCACAGTCAGGAGGTTCCGTCTTCCTCCCGCTAGAGAAAGCCAGCGGCACGGTCAGCAGTCCGTCCTCTCTGCGAGCTCTTGTGTGCGCCTCCAGACTCCTGCCTTTCCTTTACTCCTCCCTTTTCCCAACAGTCTAGACCCCCCCCCCATATGAGTCTTGCCCAAAACTGTTGTTCAGTGCAGTCGGAACTGGGTCTCAGTGCAGTTGGGAGTTTCCATCTCCCTCCCGCTAGAGGAAGCTAGCCAGGCACTCCACCGCCCATCCTCTCCATGCGCGTGTCTCCGTACCTCAGCTTTTTGCAGCTCTTTATAACAATAGATACAGAAAAAGCATTGTTAGACAAAAACCAACAGTCATTTTTTATAAAAACTCTCAGCAAAGTGGGAATAGAGGGATCATACCTCAGTATAATAAAGGCCATATATGGCAAACTTAGAGCCAACATCCTACTCAATAGGCAAAAACTTAAAATCATTTTTTCTAAGAGCAGAAATCATTTCTGTTTTCACCACACTTATTCAACATGGTTGTGGAAGTCCTGACCACAGCGATCGGACAAAAAGAAAATGTAAAAAGCATCTAAATTGAAAAGGAGGAAGTAAAACTCATTATTCACAGATGACATGGTATTTTACATAGAAAACCCTAAAAACTCCACCAAAAAACTATGGATTTAATAAATGCATTTAGAAATATTGCAGGATGCAAAATTTCCCCCCAGAAATCTATGGCATTTTATATATACAGTGGTACCTCGAGATACAAGTGCCCTGACATACGAGATTTTTGAGATACGAGCTGTCGAGCAAGTGATTTTTGCTTTGAAATACGAGCAACATTTGAGATAGGAGTAATTGCGCGGATCGGACAGCTGCACACGACCCACCAGTTTACCACGACTCGAGCGTCTCATAGTTTCCCACGCCTCAAGGTTACGGAATGAATTAAACTCGTATCTTGAGGTACCACTGTATTATTGATTTTTGCAAAGAGGAATGGATAGGGATAGAGAGTTAGAAACATCAATGAGAGAAAAACCAAGATGGCAGCATAGGTGAACACCTAAACTGCTGCCTCGCACAACAATTTCAAAACTACAACTAAAAGAACAGACATCATCCAGAACCACAGGAATGTTGGCTGAGTGGAAATTCTACAACTACAAGAAAAGAAAGAGGCTCACAGAGACTCAGAGGATCTGCAAAAAGCTGAGGTATGCAGATGCGAGCGGAGAGAGCAGGCGCCAGAGTGCCTGGCTGGCTTTCTCTGGAGGGAGGGAGACGGAGACTCCCAACTCCACTGATCCCCTTATCCTACGGCACTGAACCCCAAGTTCAGGTGAGACTCATACAGGGGAAGTTTGGACTGTGAAAAGGGAGAAGTGCACAGTAATTTAGGGGAGCCGCAAAAGGGCAGAAATCTGGGGCGGGCACATCGATGTGCGTAGAAGACAGACTGCTGATTGTGCCGCTGGCTATCTCTAGTGGGTGGAAGACAAAGCCTCCCAATTGTACCACTTCTAACTGCACTGAACTCCAGTTTCAGGCCAGACCCTGGGGACCCAGACTCATACGGGTACCAGAGTGCAAGGGAACCGGAAAGGCAGCGGTCTAGAGGCACCGCATGGGTGTGTGCACAAGGTCGGCTTTAGCGATTACCGAGAGACACGTGAGACCCAGGGATCCGCATAGGGCGGGACTGACTGGAAGCCAAGGCAGTCTGCTAAGCCCTGAGACTCCAACCCTCTCAAGCTTAACAGAGAGGCTTTTGCAGTTTTGCAAGTCTGTATCATAAGGCTGATTCTAAAACAGAAGTTCTCCCGGCATAGTGAAAATGCAGAAACAAAGGAACAGATCACAAACAAAAGAAATGGAGGAAAACAAACAACTGGACATAGCGTTCAAAACCATGGTTATAAGGTTTTTCAAGAATTTCCTAGAAAAGATGGATAAATTTAGCAAGACCCAAGAGGAGATGGAAAAGGACCAATTAGATATTAAACACACACTGACTGAAATAAAAAATATTATATAGAGACCTAACAGCAGACTAGAGGAAGGCAAGAATCAAGTGAAAAATTTGAAATATAAAGAAGCAGAAAACACTCAACTGGAAAAGCAAGAAGAAAAAGGAATCCAAAAGTGTGAACATAATGTAAGGAGCCTCTGGAACAACTTCAAGTGTATTAACATCAGAATTATGGGGGTGACAGAAGAAGAGAGAGAGCAAGATACTGAAAATCTATTAGAAGAAATAATGACTGCAAACTTCCCACATCTGGTGAAAGAAATAGACTTACAAGTCCAGGAAGCACATAGAATCCCAAATAAAAGGAATCCAAAGAGGACTACACCAAGACACATCATAATTAGAATACCAAGAGCAAAAGACAAAAAGAGAATATTAAAAGCAGCAAGCGAAAAACAGTTCATTATCTACAAGGGAGCACCCATACGACTGTCAGCTGATTTCTCAACAGAAACGATGCAGGCCAGATGGAAGTGGCAAGAAATATTCAACATGATGAATAGCAAGAACCCACAACCAAGAATACTCTATCCAGCAAAGCTATCATTCAGAATTGAAAGGCAGATAAAGAGCTTCACAGATAAGAAAAAGCTAAAGGAGTTCATCAACACCAAACCAGTATTATATGAAATGCTGAAAGGTATTCTTTAAGAAGAGGAAGAAGTAGAAAAAAATAAAGATAAAAATTATGAGCAACAAATACATATCTATCAACAAGTGAATCTAAAAATTAAGTGAATTAAAAATCTGATGAACAGAATAAACTGGTGAATATAATAGAATCGGGAGCACAGAAAAAGAGTGGACTGATAATAATTCTCAGGGGGAAAAGGGTGAGGGGCTGCAGGGAGAGACTGGACAAAAATCATATACTTATGGATGAGGACAATGTGAGAGGGAAGGGTGCGAGCCGGGTGGAGGGGAACTATTGGGGAAAAAAAGAGAAACAAATGTAATAATCTGAACAATAAAGATTTAATAATGAATGAATGAATAAATAAATAAATAAATAAATGAAAAAGAAACATCGATGAGAAAGATTGATCAGCTTCCTCCTACACACCCCCTACTGAGGATGTGCCTTCAACCAAGGTACATGCCCTTAATCAGAACTGAATCTGGGATCCTTCAGTCCGCAGGCCGTCACTCTATCCACTGAGCCCAACTGGTTAGGGCTCAATGGCATTTTTATATACTAACAATATACTCTCAGAATAAAAACTTAAAAAAATCACATTTACCATTGCAACAACAAGAAAAAGATTTTTAGTAATAAACTTAACCAAGTAGGTAAAAGATCTCTATTTGGAAAACTACAGGATGTTGATAAAAGGGATAGAGGAAGATAAAAACTAATGGAAGAATTACTATGTTTTTGGATTGGTAGAATTACCATGATTAAAATGTCCATACTACCCAAAGCAGTCTATAGATTCAATGCAATTCTGTTTCAAATACCAACAGCATATTTTACAGATTGAGAACAAATACTCCAAAAATTTACCTGGAACCTAAAAAGATTCCCAGTAGCCATAGCAGTCTTAAGAAATAAGAGCAAAGTTGGAGAGAATCACAATACCAGATACCAAGTTATACTTCAAAACCACTGTAATCAAAACAGCTTGGTATTGGCCCAAGAAAAGGCATATAGATTAGTGGAGCAGAACAGAGAACCCATAAATTGACCCTAGCTATTATTCTCAATTAATATTTGACGAAGCAAGAGCACACAATGGAGTAAAAATAATCTCTTCAATAAATGATGCTGGAAAAATTGGACAAGTACATGCAAAAAAAAAAAAATAGAGAAAGAAAGAAACTAATCCACCAACTTATACCATACACAAGAATAAGCTCAAAGGGAGAAAAGACTTAAAGGTTGGTCATGAAATCATAAAAATCCTAGAAGGAACCATAGGCAGGAAAAATTCAGTTATCTCTTGCAGTACTGTGTTTGTCAATATATCTCCTAGGGCAGTGGTCAGCAAACTCATCAGTCAACAGAGTCAAATATTAACAGTACAACGATTGAAATTTCTTTGAGAGCCAAATTTTTAACTTAAACTTCGTCTAACACCATTTTTTTTTCAAAATATACTCGCCCAGGCCGTGGTATTTTGTGGAAGAGCCAAACTCAAGGGCCCACTTGTTTTTCATGATTTCTCTGAATTCTTCCATTACAACTCTTCCAAATCTTAGCCTCCTCTTGATTTCTTTGAGTAGCAAGAAATAATCCTTTAATTAACCATACCCAGTCAACTACCCATAGCTGCTTTAATGATTCACTGTTAGAGATGGGAGTGATTCTGAGTTCCCAATTATTAAGAGTTTGAAAGAAGTTGAGAATCACAAACCTGGATGGTTATAAATGATCATTACTTGTTTGAATAAATGAACTTTATTTGAAAAGCTAATGCAAAAAAATTTAAAAATATATATGTTTTTAATGATTTTTAAGAGAAAGGAAGTGAGGGAGAAATAAAATAATTGATGAGAGAGAAACATCATTGATCAGCTGCCTCCTGATGCCCGCTACTGGGGATTGAGCCCGTATGTGCCCTACTAGACCAGTGACCTCTTGGTTCATAGGTCAATGCTCCACCACTGAGCCACACCAGCTGGGCTAAAAATAAAACTATTTTTATCTTTTCCTATATGAGTTTGATTTTAATCTGCCAGAAAACAGGCCTATTAAAGAAGGTAAAGTACATTGTAGTCTTGTGTATTTTATCTCTTTTTAAATAGGTACTCTTTTAAATTAGTGCTTTTAAGTATTCCTAGGCTTTGATCAGGATGTAGTTTGGAAATCACTGGCTTGGAGGACTTTCATGTGAAACATTTTTTTGTGCCAACAGTATCTTATATTATCTGTACTAGAGGCCTGGTGCATGAAAATTCATTCAGCCTGGCCTGCCCCCTCTCACAGTCCAGGAGCCCTCAGGGGCGGGAGGCGACCCGCCGATCAGGGGAAGGCAATGCCCCCATCACACCTCTGCTTGGGCCACTGCCAGTAGCGCAGGCCTCGGCTGTTCCTGATTACCTGAGCCTTGGGCAGCCCTGGGTAGCTGTGCAGCCGCCATCTGAGGCTTGCCTGTGCCTTGGGTGTTGGCTGGGCAGCCGCTATCTGAGGCTTGCCTGCACTTCGGGCAGGCCCTCGACGGCTGGGTCTGAGGGGTTTGGGGGACTCCAGAGGCAGGCACACAGAGCAGCCAGACCCGCCTGGGGGTGGGCCCGACCATGCCACCTGCCTACTGCCCTGGCAGGGCTGAGGTGACTGGGCGCTGCTATCTTATGGTTGTGCCTCCATCTCTGAGGCATGGCAGTCAGTTAGCATATTCCTTCTTTATTGGCTGTGGGTGCCATCATCTTTGTAAGGGTGTGATGGTCAATTTGCATATTCCCTCTTTATTAGATAAGATTTTTAGTCTCAAAAGTAACAATTGGCATTTTACTTTTGTGTAATCAGTGGGATCAATTGTATAAATGATTTCATTGCTGTGAACCTTATACATTATTTGTAGTTGGTTTAAATTTATTTGGGGCTGAATAAATTGTAACATGGGGGCAAGGTAGAAAGCCAATAAGAACTAATGGCAGTTTTAGTTGCTTAGAATGCTTACATGTTCTATTTTTTGTTCACGTATATAAATACTCTAACAATGAACATAGTATGTAAATAAAGGTGCTATTGCTTATTTTAATGATCTTACTTAACCTTATTTTTTTAATGTTACTTTTTTTAGAGGTCAAGAAGCGGCAATGTAAGGTTCTCTTTGAGTACATTCCACAAAATGATGATGAACTGGAGTTGAAAGTGGGAGATATTATTGATATTAATGACGAGGTAAGGAAAACATGTTAGAGGTAAAGCATCAATAGGAATTGATGCTCTGGGTATCAGAAAAAATGCTGTATAAGGATATTAATTTGTGTTTCAGTTTTTTGCAAGTTTACTGGTTTTCTTTTTTAATAAAAATTTTAAGATACAGACTTCAAAATGAATCTTTAATGACTTAATATCTCATTGTCTGATATGTAGAAATAAAATTTCACTCATCTTGCTACATCTAATGTTTGTATACTGTATTTGTTGACTTTAGGAAGTCAAAACCTAATAAATTTAATAAAACTAAAAATTAATGAAATATGAGTAGTTAAGAATATAAATCTTTCCTTTGATTCTGAATTCACTTTAGAAACAAAGCAGTAAAAATAGAAGGAATTTTGCCTTTTACATACCAAGGGAATACTAGAGTCTTTAAAAAGTTTTGCATTGTTTGAATTATCACATTGAAATATTGCCCAAAAACATGTTTCCCTCATTTTAGAATGGCATTTAAAAATATTTTAGCTGAAACCGGTTTGGCTCAGTGGATAGAGCGTCGGTCTGTGGACTGAAAGGTCCCGGGTTCAATTCTGGTCAAGGGCATGTACTTGGTTGTGGGCACATCCCCAGTAGGGGATGTGCAGGAGACGGCTGATCGATGTTTCTAACTTTCTATCCCTCTTCCTTCTTCTCTGTAAAAAAACAAAATATATTATATATATATATATATATATATTTTAGCCCTAGCCAGTTTGGCTCAGTGGATAGATCCTTGGCCCTCAGACTTAAGGGTCCCAGGTTGGATTCCGGTCAAGGGCACGTATCTTGGTACAGGCTCAATCCCTACCCCTGATCAGGGGCGTGTTCAGGAGGCAACCAGTTGATGTGTCTAACATTCATGTTTCTCTCTGTCTCTTCCCCCTTCCTTCCACAAAAATTCAGTGGAAAAATATCCTCAGAAGAGGTTTAAGGACAACAACAAAAATAATAATTTCACATCTCTGCTTTTACCATTTTACTTGGCAGTTGAAATTCTCATTTTCAGAGTTTATGTTTTTATATCATTTAGTGTCACAGGGATTGATATGGTGTCCTAACATGTAGTTTATCACTTAGGTTTATATTAAGTTCAATGTGTTTATACAAAGGGCAATTCTGTTTTATTTCTACTAGCTGACAATGATGATATTTACTGAACCTTTATTATGCCTGAAAAAATGTTTCATATGTATTATTTCCTTTAAATTTTTAAACAACCTAGAGATAGGAATTTTTATTCCAGTTTTATATATGAGGAGATTGAGTCATAGAAGATAAGTGATTGACTGTTCCATTTACTGTTGTGGTAAAGACAGGTTCATGTGTGTGTGGGTCTGGAATTCAGATGGGACCCAGTAAAGATGACTTGTGTCTGTTCTTTGATGTTTTGGAGCCTCCTGGAAAGATTCAAGGTTGAATGCTTATAGAATCATTAGAAGGCCTCTTCCTTCATTCACATCTCTGGTGCTTAGAAGACTTGAAGATTAGGACTGCCTATGGAGAGCCTTTATTTAGCTTCTCCATCAGGCGTGGCTTTTTTACTGTAGTCAGGGGAGGTCTCACAATAGTTGGACTTATTACATAACAGGTAAGAGCTCTTTTTAAAAAATATATTTTATTGATCTTTCACAGAGAGGAAGGGAGAGGGATAGAAAGCTAGAAACATCGATGAGAGAGAGACATCGATCAGCCGCCTCCTGCACGCCCCCTACTGGGGATGTGCCCGCAACCAAGGTACATGCCCTTGACCGGAATCGAACCTGGGTCCCTTCAGTCAGCAGGCTGACGCTCTATCCACTGAGCCAAACCAGTTTTGGCTGAAAATGCTCAGGTTTTAGATTTTAGTTTATTTCTGAGCGTTTTCTTCTCCTTATGTGCCTCTTAGTACCTTGTAGTTATAATGCATCAAGCCAACTGTCCCTTCTTTTGGGTGTATGGATGCCTTCCAGCAGGGATCTCAAGTTAATCTTTCAGCACTCACTCTGCAACCAGGTAAAGAGATCGGCTACTCAGAATTATTCACCAACAAAATCAAGTGCCTTTATTGTTGCTATTTTTTTTCTACTCTTTTTAAAAAATCTAGTTATAGTAAAGAAAATGGTTCACTTTAACCAAACAGCTTGTTTCAAAATCTAAGAAGGGATTGATTTTACTAGTAATATTCCCTTTAATGTGTTCCTATACATAACATTAAAAATTAACCTGAAAAAAATACTATTAAGTAACTTCATGAAAATTTAGTATCCTTGTTAGTGAATATAAATTTTTCTAAAGAGTTTGGTTTCTGAAGATATTTTTGATTGTGGTGGTGGGAGTGATTAGTAGAGCCTAAAGGGGGTGATTAGTAGAGCTTGACTTTTTAAAAGTAAATGGTTCTTTTTCATACTTGGGTTAAGATGTGCTAGTCAAGTAATTAGCTGAAGAACTTCATGTGTCAATTAATATTCATCAAACTTTTTTCAAATAAAAAATTTATAAATACTTAAATATTATGTCATAATTATAAACCAAGACTCAGTAGTCTTTAAAAGAGTAACATTCCAGAAGAAAACTATTTTCTTGCTTTAATACATTATTCTTGATTATCTGATACTTTCATGAAAATTATTTCTTTATAGATTACAATTACAAGTTTTCATAGCAAATGTTTCAAAGTGCTGTTGATATGGTTAATCCAATCCATTTAGATTTAATCTACTTAAATATATTTTCCCATTGGATTTTTTTTATAAGGTTAAAGGAATTATTTTACATTTCTAACTTTGTGCTCATTCACTTTTGTAGCTTAAATTTTCCCATAGGGGGAAGATTTTCATTTAGGAGAAAAATTTTTTTTTAAATTTTTGAGTTGTGAACTCTTTCAGGTAGAAGAAGGCTGGTGGAGTGGAACCCTGAACAATAAGTTGGGACTGTTTCCCTCAAATTTTGTGAAAGAATTAGAGATAACAGATGATGGTGAAACTCATGAAGCCCAGGAGGATTCAGGTAAACTCTAAAAATTTTTAATAGATTTAATAAATAAATAAACTTATATATCACCTAGTGTTTATATAGAAGTCCAGTGTATAAAATTTGTGCATAGTGATGGGGCAGGGGTGTCCCTCAGCTTAGCCTGCACCCTCTCCAATCCAGGACTGCTGGCTCCCAACCACTTGTCTGCCTGCTTGCCTGCCTGATTGTCCCTAACCACTTCTGCTTGCTTTCCTGTTCACCTCCTTAACCATTCCCCTGCCAGCTTGTTTGATGCTTAAGTGCTCCTGTGCTGGCCAGTTGCCCCTAACTAACCTCCCCTGCAGGCCTAATTGCCCCCAACTGCCCTCCCCTGCTGGCCTAGTTACCCCTACTTGCCCTCCCTTGCAGGCATGGGTTCCCCCCAACTGTCCTCTCCTGTAGACTTGGTCACCCCCAACTGCCCTTCCCTGAGGCCTGGTTGCCCCCAATTGTCCTCTTGTGGGCCATTCACCCCTAACTGCCCTCCTCTTCAGGCCTGGTCCCTTCCAACTGCCCTCTTCTGCTGGCCATCTTGTGTGTTGGAGTGATGGTCAATTTGCATATTACCTCTTTATTATATAGAATTTTTGAAATTCTTTTCTTTCTTTTGAACTGTGAGTTTTGTTTTATCTACTTTAAGAAAAAACCCTACCAACAACTACTTATGACATGGTCTCAAAATGAGCTAAGTAGGCAAAATAACTTAATGTTTTTTTCCTCTGATGTCTGCTTTAGCCTGAAGTAAACCTGTAGTACTGTACTCTGTGAAGTGATAATACTTACGTTATCGTATTTCTTCCCACTTAAGATATACTTACATACAGTTTTTTTAAATATATATTTTTATTGATTTTAGAGAGGAAGGGAGAGGGAGAGAAAGAAACATCAATGAAAAGATAGAATCATTGATTGCCTGCCTCCTGCATGCCCCTCATTGGGGATCAAACCTGTAACCCAAGTATGTGCCCTGATGGATGAATCAAACCATGACCTCCTGGTTCATTGGTGGATGCTCAACCACTGAGCAACACTGGCCAGGCTTTACATATAGTTTTGATCTGATTTTGCAAATATCCTATCCACAATTTTAGAAATTTCTCAAGTCAAAGATGCTGAAGTCAGTCGTCAGTGCGGATACTGATTCCATTGAAAGATAGAAAATCATTGAGATAGGAATAAATAGAGGAATCATAACAAATAGACTTAGTATTTTATGTTACACTTATTTGAGAATGTTTGGTAAAAGTTCTGAAGTCAAAACTTAGGTTTTAAGGATATACAGTAAACATTAGAGAACAAACAAGTATTGAAAACATCTGGCTTAAACTTAATGGTACACTTACCCTTAGCAGACTGTCCCTTGATTTACTTCTGTTCCATATCGGTATTTCTTATGTTTTATAGGTATTGGGTTCTCTAATATTTGTTCTTAGAATTTGGTATTAAAACTTATTATGAAATGACTTTTATAATGCTATATAAATTGAGGCCTTAAAATATGTACAAAATTTAAAGTTTATGTGGGACCACTAGCAAAAGAAATCAAATTTAAATTTGGACGTAAATAATTGTAAATATTTGGGGCATTTTTCTCGCATTGTTTCACCTTTTTTGAATTTTAGTAACCTTGCAGTTATATCTGTTAAAAATATACTTCTTTGCTTGTTTAACCTGTTTACAATAAAAAGCATTCTAAATGTGAAGCTTTGTGATTATGGGGTGGTAAGTCAGTCTGGGTTTACGTGCACTATAATTCCTTTTTTTTTTTAACTCTTAAGTTTTAGGCAGAGAGTATTTGTTTGAATGTTGATTTAAATACCAGAAAGTGCGTGCTGTAAAGATTTTAGAACTTTAGTGATAAAAGTATATAATCCTTTAAGTTTTAATTTAAGAGTTTGATCTTATTCATTAAAGAATTAACCTTCACTCATCCTGTGTCTTAACAAAGTGTAATATCCTCTGTTTATAATTGGTATTTTGACAGTCTTTTTAGGTAGTATTGTGTATTTCTAGTAGCTGTTAGAGGAATTATAGTCAACTATATATTATGAAATGTTATTTTTTACTTGTAGTATTGTAATGCTATATCCACCACAATTTGATTATTTTACATAGTTTCTCCTTACGCTCTTCTGTTATTTAAATCAATAAACTGAAATAAATGGGTTAATGATCTTTGTTTCACCAGTTAAACTCTGCTTGTCATGCTAAGAAGATAATTCTGATTCTATACAAAAGCTAGACAATATTTTCTGATCCTTCAGGGTAATTTATTTTTATACCTTTTATTGAAGGACCATAGAATAAAAGTTATAAGAGCCACTATTATATTTTTATAGGAATGTGGTAAATTCATAATTTGTTCTATTCTGATTGGTTTCTATATAAAATCTCAAGATAAAAATCTTATTTAGTATTTTCATGAAAATTAAATTCTCAAGGGAAGTGTTAAACTTTCATTTTTATAATGAATACTAGAGACTGTCCTTTAGCCCAGCTTGCTCCCTCTCCAATCTGGGACTCCTTGAGGGATATCTGACTGGCCATTTAGGCCCGATCCAGGTAGGATAGGGCCTAAACAGGCAGTAGGATATCCCTCTTACAATCCAGGACTGCCGGCTCCCAAATGCTCACCTGCCTGTCTTCCTGTTTGCCTCTAACTGATTCTGCCTGCCATCCTGATCAACCCCTAATCACTCCCCTGCCAGCCTGATTGATGCCTAACTACTCCTCTGCCAGCCTTTTGCCCCTAACTGCCCTCCCCTGTGGGCCTGGTCACCCCTAACTGCCCTCCCCTGCAAGCCTGGGTCCCCCCTTCCCTGCAGGCCCAGTCACCCCAACTTCTCTTTTCTGTTGGCCTGGTCACCCCTAACTGCCCTCTACTGCAGTCTTGATTACCCCCCAACTGCTCTCCTTTGCAGGCCTGGTCCCTGCCAACTGCCGTCCCCTGCTGGCCATCTTGTGTTGGCCATCTTGTGTCCACATGGGAGCAGGATCTTTTGACAACATGGGGGCAGTCATCTTGTGTGTTGGATGATAGTCAATCTGCATATTACTCTTTTATTAGATAGAATACAGGACTGGTGCACGGGTAGGGGCCAGCTGGTTTGCCCCGAAGGGTGTACTGGATCAGGGTGAGTCCTCCCTTGGGGCATGGGGCGGCCTGGGTGAGGGGCCTATGGTGGTTTGCAAGCCGGCCATGCCCTCCCAGCAACCCAAGCAGAGACCCGGGTATCTGGAATTTATTTATCTTCTACAATTGAAACTTTGTAGCCTGGAGTGGAGCCAAGCCTTCTGCTGCACAGCCATTGAAACTTTGTTGCCTTAAACTTTGTTGCCTGGGTGCTTGGCTTCTTCCATCTCCAGGGCAACCCAAGCCTCTCTCTTGCTCTCTCTGTGGCTGTAGCCATTTTGGTTGGGTTAATTTGCATACTCTCTCTGATTGGCTGGTGGGCGAGGCTTGTGGGTATAGCAGAGGTATGGTCAATTTACATATTACTCTTTTATTAGATAGGATTTGTAACCTTTTTGTTTAGAGTGTCCTTTTGCCACTTACAGATTTCACTTATTTGCTAACACTTGCTTCAGTTTTCCCCCTTATTCTATAAAGCCAGTGATTATATATATCTGCAGGAATTTTTCTCCCTTGTTTAATCTTTTCCCCATCCTAAACCTATCAAAATCTCCATTTATGTCTAATAAGTATCTTAAATTTAAGATGGTCAAAACTGGTCATCTGTTCTTTTCTTGGCACCCAAATCTGCTCTACAGTCTTTTTTATCCAAATTAATGACAACTCCATCTCTCTCTTACTTAGACCAAAGACTTGGATTCACCTTTTACCCTTCTTTTATATATATATATATATTATTGATTTTTTACAGAGAGAAAGGGAGAGGGATACAGAGTTAGAAACATCGATGAGAGAGAGACATCGATCAGCCACCTCCTGCATGCCCCCTACTGGGGATGTGCCTACAACCAGGATACATGCCCTTGACCAGAATCCAACCTGGGACCTTTCAGTCCGCAGACCAATGCTCTGTCCACTGAGCTAAACCAGTTTCGGCTTACTCTTCTTTTTAATCTCACACTCTACTTGTCACCTACTTAATAAATGTGCAGAATCTGTTTTCATTTACTATCTCTACTGCTGCTACCCTGGTGTAAGTTTTATTTTGCTGTATAATTGTAACAACCTGTTATTTGCTATTACTTCCCTTCTGAACATTCAAGTGCTCACCTCTAGTAGTTACGCGTTTTAAGAAGTCAGGAACATTTTGATCTCACAGTCTTTATACTTCCTTTATATCTTTGGGAATTTGAGATCTCCTTATGGCTTTTGGTCTAATTTCAGTAGTCTACTCAGAAGACATCTTTTCAGTTAGGCCTTTCCTGATAGCTCTGGATAAAATAGCCAAAAGCCCCCATCCTTCACTCTAATTTCCTTTTCTTCTTTGATCTTTGATAATATTTGTTATTGGTCTTTATTAATTTTCTTATTGTCTGTCTACGTCTGTGTTGAATGTACATTTTCTTTTGTTCATTGCTGCATATCCAGTTTCTAGAACATTGGCACATTGATAACTCAATGAATGAATGATCTTTTGTAGTTTACAGAAAACTTTTCAAACACCTTGTCATGTTAAAATCTCCTAACTTTGGAGGAGATTAGTTCACTCCTGTTTTAAAGGTGAAGATATTGTAACTCTGAGATAATTTATCCATGGAGTAGTAAAAATCACAATTGGAATTCTGTTCTGATCTTTTTAATTCACTATGTTATTTTAACATGTGAGGATATAAATATTAGATGATTCTCACAATTTTATCGCTTTTGTTTGCCAGTTGTCTTTTAATTTAAAAAAAATCATGCCTGTAGAATTGTCTTCTCATGTACTTTTATTCCTATTAAAGTTATGGGCAGTGCTTTCAGTGGCATTTCCCATGGAATCAATGTATTTTTTTTTTTTTTGGCTTAAAGAAAAATAAGCTTTATTATCATCAGGGTATTTATGTCAGACTAAAGCTTAATTTTCTTGGACTGTGTGTCTATTCTTTTTTTTTTTTCTTTTTTTTTTTCTTATTAATTTTTTATACATATCTTCCCATTGCCCCCCCTCCCTCCCAGGCATACCCCAACCCCCCAGTGTCTATGTCCATTGGTTATGATTATATGCATAGATACAAGTCCTTTGATTGATCTCTTATTTACCTCACCTAACTTTAATCTTCCTGCTGTAATTTCACAGTCTGTTTGAAGCTTTACTGTCTCTGTATCTATCCTTTTGTTCATCAGTTTATAATGTTCTTTATTATCCACAAATGAGTGTGATCATGTGATGCTCCTCCTTCATTGACTGGCTTATTTTACTAAGCATAAGGCTCTCCAGTTCCAACCAGGTTGCTGCAAATGGTAAGAATTCCTTCTTTTTAATGGCAGCATAGAATTCCATTGTGTAGATGTACCACAGTTTTCTGATCCACTCATCTGCTGACGGGCACCTAGGCTGTTTCCAAATTATAGCTATTGTAAATTGTGCTGCTATGAACATAGGGGTGCATAAATCCTTTCTGATTGGTGTTTGTGATTTCTTAGGATAAATTCCTAAGAGTGGGATTGCTGGGTCAAATTGGAGTTCCATTTTTAGTTTTTTAAGAAAACTCCATACTGTTCTCCACAGTGGCTGCACCAGTCTGCATTCCCACCAACAGTGCACAAGAGTTCCTTTTTCTCCGCATCCTCCCCAACACTTGTCCTTTGTTGATTTGTTGATGATTGCCATTCTGACAGGTGTAAGATGATATCGCATTGTCGTTTTGATTTGCATCTCTTGGATAATTAGTGACTTTGAACATGTTTTCATGTGTCTCTTGGCCTTCCTTCTGTCATCTTTCAAAAAGGTTCTATTTAGGTCTGTTGCCCATTTTTTTATTGGATCGTTTATCTTCCTTTTATTAATTTGTATAAGTTGGCTGTAGATGTTGGAGATTAAACCTTTATCAGTGATAACATTTGCAAATATGTTCTCCCATACAGTGGTCTTGTTGTTTTGTTGATGGTTTCTTTTGCTTTACAAAAGCTTTTTATTTTGATGTAGTCCCATTTGTTTATTTTTTCTTTAGCTTCCATTGCCTTTGGAGCAGTATCAGTGAAGAAGTTCTTTCGGCATATATCTGAGATTGTGCTGCCTGTGGATTCCTCTAGTATTTTTATGGTTTCCCTTCTAATGTTTAAGTCCTGTATCCATTTTGAGTTTATTTTTGTATTTGGTGTAAGTTGGTGGTCCAGTTTCAATTTTTTGCATGTATCTGTCCAATTTTCCCAACACCATTTATTAAAGAGGCTATCTTGGTTCCATTGAATGTTCATGCCTCCTTTGTCAAATATTAATTGAGCATAGTGGTTTGGGTGGATATCTGGGTTCTCTATTCTATTCCATTGATCTATATGTCTGTTCTTGTGCCAGTACCAGGCTGTTTTGAGAACAGTTGCTTTGTAGTATAGCTTGAAGTCTGGTATTGAGATCCCACCTACTTTATTCTTTTTTCTCAGAATTGCTGTAGCTATCGGTGGTCTTTTTTTGTTCCAGATGAATCTATGAAGAATTTTTTGTAGGTCTGTGAAATATGTCGTTGGTATTTTAATGGGTAGTGCGTTGAATCTGGAGATTGCTTTGGGTAGTATGGACATTTTAATGATGTTGATTCTCCCAATCCATGAGCATGGTATGCTCTTCCATCTGTTAACATCTTCCTCTATCTCTTTTTTCAGTGTCCTGTAGTTTTCTGCGTAAAGGTCTTTTACCTCTTTAGTTAGGTTTATTCCTAGGTATCTTAATTTTTTTGGTGCGATGGTAAATGGGATTGCTTTTTTAGTTTCTCTTTCTATAATTTCATTGTTAGTATATAGAAATGCCACAGACTTCTTAGCATTAATTTTGTATCCTGCTACATTGCCGAATTCATTAATTAAGTCAATTAGTTTTGGAATGGAATCCTTTGGGTTTTTTATGTACAATATCATGTCATCTGCAAATAAGGACAGCTTTCCTTCTTCTTTTCCAATTTGGATGCCTTTTATTTCTTCTTCTTGTCTAATTGCAATGGCTAATACTGTGATTTTTATCTCTCAATTTGTTTATGTGATGTATCACATTTATTGATTTGCGGATATTGAACCATCCCTGCATTCCTGGGATGAATCCTGCTTGGTCATGGTGTATGATCTTTCTGATGTACAGCTGGATCCGGTTTGCTAGAATTTTGTTGAGGATTTTGGCATCTATGTTCATGAGAGATATTGGCCTATAATTCTCTTTCATTGTGTTGTCTTTATCTGGTTTTGGTATTAGGGTGATGCTGGCTTCATAGAAGGTGTTTGGTAGTATTCCTTCTTCTTGAATGTTTTTGAATTGTCTGAGGAGGATAGGTTTTAATTCTTCCTTGAATGTTTGGTAAAACTCTCCTGTGTAGCCATCTGGACCCGGGCTTTTATTTGCTGGAAGCTTTTTGATTACTGCTTCAATTTCTTCCATAGTTATTGGACTATTGAGATGTTTGGCTTCCTCCTCATTGAGTTTTGGGAGGTTATATTTTTCTAGGAAAATGTCCATTTCTTGCAGGTTGTCCAATTTGTTTGAATAGAGTTGTTCATAGTATTTTTTAACAATCCTTTGTATTTCCACAGGGTCTGTTGTTATTTCTCCTCTTTCATTTCTGATTTTGTTTATTTGGGTCTTCTCTCTTTGCTTCTTGGTGAGCCTGGCTAGGGGTCCATCAATCTTGTTTATCCTTTCAAAGAACCAGCTCTTTGTTTTGTTGATCTTTTGAATTGTTTCTTTGGTCTCCAAGTTGTTTATCTCCGCTCTGATCTTCACTATTTCCTTCCTTCTGAGTACACTGGGCTTTTCTTGTTGCTCACGTTCTAGCTCTTTGAGTTGTAGGTTTAGGTGATTTATTACCATTATTTCCTGTTTTTTGCAGTAGGCTTGTAGGGCTATGAACTTCCCTCTCAAGACTGCTTTCACTGTGTCCCATAAATTTTGTATTGTTGTGTTGTCATTGTCATTTGTTGCCATGATGTTTTTTATTTCTTCCTTGATCTCTCTGGTTACCCAGTCGTTGTTTAAAAGCATGCTGTTTAGTCTCCATGTGTTTGATTTCTTTCTATTGTTTTTATTATAGTTGATTTCCAGTTTTATGCCACTGTGGTCTGAGAAAATGCTTGATATGATTTCTATCTTCTTGAATTTGAAGAGACTTTTCTTATGACCCAACATATGATCTGTCTTTGAAAATGACCCATGTGCACTGGAGAAGAATGTATATTCTGTGGCTTTGGGGTGAAATGTTCTGAAGATGTCAATTAATTCCATCTGGTCTAGTGAGTCATTTAGGATTGATGTTTCTTTGCTAATTTTTTGTTTAGAGGATTTGTCCAATGGTGACAGTGGGGTATTAAAGTCTCCTACTATGATTGTATTGCTGTCAATCTCTCCCTTAATACCCTCCAAGAGTTTTTTTATGTATTTAGGTGCTCCTATATTGGGTGCATATATGTTTACCAGAGTTATTTCTTCTTGTTGGATTGTTCCCTTTAGTATTATGAAGTGGCCTTCTTTATCTCTTGTTATGTCCTTCACTTTGAGATCTAATTTGTCAGATATAAGTATTGCAACCCCAGCTTTTTTTTCATTTCCATTTGCCTGAAGTACCATGTTCCATCCCTTCACCCTCAATCTGTGTGCGTCTCTTTTCCTAAGGTGAGTTTCTTGCAGACAGCAGATATATGGATCATGTTTTCTTATCCAATCGGTTACCCTATGTCTTTTGATTGGAGCATTTAATCCGTTTACATTTAAAGTTATTATTGATAAGTACTTATCTGTTGCCATTTTTAGTCCTTACCCCCAAGTTCCTTCTTCGCTTCCTCTTTCTTTTTATTACAGCAGACCTTTTAACATTTCTTGCATTGCTGGTTTGGTGGTAATATATTCCCTTAGTCCTTTTTTGTCTGTGAAGCTTTTGATTTCACCTTCAATTTTGATTGAGAGTCTTGCAGGGTACAGTATTCTTGGATTCAGACCCTTCCTTTGCATGACTTTGTATATTTCATTCCATTCTCTTCTGGCCTGACGAGTTTCTGTTGAGTAGTCAGTAGCTAGTCTTATGGGGGTTCCTTTGTAGGTAACTTTCTGTTTCTCTCTGGCTGCTTTTAAGATTCTTACTTTGTCGTCAGTGTTTGCCAATTTAATTATAATATGCCTCGGTGTCGGTTTGTTGGGGTTCATTTTGCTTGGGACTCTGTGAGCTTCTTGGATTTGTGTGGGTTTTTTCTTTTCTATATTGGGGAAATTTTCTGTCATTATTTCTTCAAACACGTTCTCTAATCCTTGTTCAGTTTCCACTCTTTCTGGAACCCCAATTATGCGGATGTTATTTTGTTTCATGTTATCCCAAAGTTCCCTTAGACTCTCCTCTTGCTTTTTAACTTTTTTTTCTAGAAGCTGCTGTACTTGGGTATTTTTTCCTACCGTGTCTTCTAGCTCACTGATGCGGTCCTTTGCTTCTTCTAGTCTACTTTTGATGCTTTCTATTGAGTTCTTTATAGCAGTGATGTCATTATTCATTTCTTCTTGTTTATTCTGCACCTCCTCTAGTTTCTTCTGCATTTCTTCTTCATGCTTCTTCACCTCCTCTAGGCTCTTACTCATATTGTCAAATTTGTCTTCCATTCTTTTCAACCACATTATGATCATTGCTCTGAACTCTTTCTCTGGTAGGCTTATTTGTGGTTCTATTTCGTTTACTTCCTTTTCTGGTGAAACCTGCCTTTCTGTCTTTTGTGGGCTGTTTCTTTTTCTGCCCATGGTCTTTCTTCTCTGGGTGTCTGGTTATGTAGTGCTCTCTCCTACGTTGATTGAAAGGCACAAACTACAACACGACCAGGTACAGCACACAAGGCACTGAGTAGAAATGTATTCAAGATGTTAATAATCACAGATAAGGTGACCACCAATGAAGGACAAATTAGGGGTAAATAGAGAAAGAAGAAGAGGAAAATGAGGAAGAAAGAAAAGAAAGAAGTGCCAAAATCAAATTGGGAGAGTGAGCGAAAGAGAAAAAAATATATATATATAAATAAATGAACAATAAAATAAAATAAAATAAGAAAATAAAAAGGAGAAAAAGGAGAAGAAAAGAGGAAGAGAAAAAAGTCAGAGAGAAAAGAAAGTGTATAAGAGAGAAAAGAGGAACAAAATATAGATGTCAGGAGACAACTCCAATAGAACAGTCACTAATCCCAATAAAGGCCAGCAACCAGTACCTAGGGATTGATGCAAATTGCAAATAGCAACTGGTATCGAGGGAGATGAGGGAAAAGAGAGGTAGAAAACAAAGCAAGCAAAAAGCAAAATAAAACAAGTAGAATAAACTAAAACAATCTCTCAAAAAAAATTTCAAAAAATCGATATAATCACTTTTCAGGCAAATAGCAATATAAGGACATCGAGAAAAAACAACTTTTTGGCTAGTGAAGACAAGAGGGGAGAGGTTTGTGTGGACTTGTAGTAGGGGATTTGAAATTAGATATATAAATGGGGTGAAATTTTAACCAGGTAAAGAGAAAAATAGGGAGAATCTAAAGTTGGAAAAGGGAAAGAGAAACAAGACAGCAAAATGGGGAAAGTTAGGAGGAAAGTGTTGGCATAAAGATGGAGTTGAGTTGGAGTAAAATTATGCTAAAGGGAAGATGAAAATAGAATGTAGAACTCTAATCCCAAAATAAAATAAAGAGAAAACAAAATGACACTTTTTTTCCCCAAAAACGGTAAATTACTAGTAGTAATTAATAATACTAGTTTAAAACAAAAATGTAATAATTATAAAGGTAAAATCAATTGAGGCAGAAAGAAAAAAAAATTCTGTTAATTAAAATATGTGAAAATGAAAAATAAAGAATTAAAAATTAAAAATAAAAATAAAAAATAAAAAAAGAAGAAGAAAAATAGAATGGTCCTTTACTTCCACTATTATTCTGCTTGACACACAGAGTAGGGGAGGTATTGCAGTTCCCTGTGTTCCCCTCTTGGTGTTTTAATCTCTTTATCCTCTTGTGGTTATGCGAGAGTCAATTTGTGTGTCATCCATTGGGTGGCAGTGTTTCGGAATTGATCTCTGAGACAAAGCACAGGACCTCTCTAGGCTGTGCTCAGATCCTGCTACTCTGTGGTTCCCAAAACCAGTTTGTGGGGGTTTTGCAGCCTGGACACTGCAATAACTCCCAGGTTGTCCCTCTGCCCCAGAGAAAAAGAAGGAAAAAAAAAAAAAGAACAGAAAAGAAAGAAAAAGAAAAAAAAAAAGAGTCGTTTTCTGGAGCTCTCCTCTGTCAACAGCTCAGAGGGTCTGCCTTCACTCTCAGGGATCACGTCCTGACCACCTCCGTGGGCCTCTCCAGAGGCAGCTTTCCCGCAGCCCGGCTCCCACAGTGTCCGCGTCTCTGCCCTGCGGGGGTAGGAGACCGCACCCTGGCCCAGGCTAGGTCTGACCCTTCCACGCACGCGCAGTGTGGATCTCTGAATCCTCCGCCTGCGCGTCTGTGCCGCCTGGGGAGCCGCGCTCTGGGTCCTGGCTGCTCTGTGGGTGCCTCCTCAGCCGCAGCTTTCAGACCTCGGCAGACATCCACCTCCCCCTTAAGTCAGGCGCAATCTGACCTTTCCGTGTGCTCTGTGGATCTCTGATTCCGCCGCGTGTCTGCGCCGATTGGAGAGCGGAGTTCTGGGTCCCCGGGTTCCTGGCTGCTCGATGGGTGCCCAGCCGAAGGCTTCAGACCGCCGCAGACATCCACCTCCCACTGCAAGATGGCTCGGGCTCCGCGTTCGCGCTGGTGGCTCTGGCCGACAAAAACCCCGTGGCAGTGGGGCTGCCCGGCCGGGAGAGCCCCTTCCAGCAGTTCTCTGCCTTCCCCTGGAGGACAACTGACTCCTAGCTTGCCAACAAACACTCCCAATGCAACTCTCAGCCGCTCTCTCTCCCTCTGCCCAGCGACAAAGCTCCAGACGCGTCCGTCTACTCCGCCGCCATTTTCTCCTCCGAATCAATGTATTTTTAAATCTAAATTTGAAAGGCAAAGCCGGTGAAGGAAAATTATTAATATCAGTACTATTTAATTAATTCAAAATTTTTATATTTGTTTATTCAATATATTGAGTGCTTATTGGTGAGCATATTATGCAAAGTTCTGAGAATACAGTAGTGAGCAACATAGGCATGATTCTTTTTCATATTTGAAGCTTTTGGTCCTTTGGGATAGAAAAGACTTAAGTGATTATAATTCCACATGAGAAATGTTTGTGACAGGAAACTTTAGGGTGCTATAGATGTATGTTGGAGAAATCAAATTTAGCAGGATCTGAGGTAAGTTACAGATTGAGATCCCAAAATAGGTGGGAGATCCCTAGGCAAGTTTGTGTCAGAGGATAAAGAAAGAACATAGTAATTTTCAAGATCCTGAAAGAGATTCAATTCAGAGGGATTGTAGAGTATATAGTTGTATGTCATGAGTGTTGAGGCTAGAGAAATTATTAGGTCACGTTTAAGAAAGCATTGCAAAAGTCTGGAATCATAAAGCTGAATCCAACACAGAAGTTCTCCCGGCATAGTGAAAATGCCGAGACAAGGGAAGAGATCACAAACAAAAGAAATGGAGGAAAACAAACGACTGGATATAGAGTCCAAAACCATGCCTATAAGGTTTTTTAAGAATATCCTAGAAAAGTTGGATAAAGTTAGCGAGACCCAAGAGGAGATGAAAAAGAACCAACTGGAGATGAAAAAGAACCAACTAGAGATGAAAAAGAACCTACTAGAGATGAAAAAGGACCAACTACAAATTAAACATACACTGACTGAAATAAAATATACTATACAGAGACCTAACAGCAGACTAGAGGAAGGCAAGAATCAAGTCAAAAATTTGAAATACAAAGAAGCAGAAAACACTCAACTGGAAAAACAAGAAGAAAAAAGAATCCAAAAATGTGAAGATAATGTAAGGAGCCTCTGGGACAGCTTCAAGCATACCAACATCAGAATTGTGGGGGTGCCAGAAGAAGAGAGAGCAAGATACTGAAAACCTGCTTAAAAAAATAATGACTGAAAACTTCCCACATCTGGTAAAAGAAATGGACTTACAAGTCCAGGAAGCACATAGAACCCCAAATAAAAGGAATCCAAAGAGGACCACACCAAGACACATCATAATTCACATACCAAGAGCAAAAGACAAAGAGAGAATATTAAAAGCAGCAAGAGAAAAACAGTTCATTACCTACAAGGGAGCACCCATACGATTGTCAGCTGATTTCTCAACAGAAACGATACAGGCCAGATGGGAATGGCAAGAAATATTTAACGTGATGAATAGCAGGAACCTACAACCAAGAATACTCTAGCAAAGCTATCATTCAGAATTGAAGGGCAGATAAAGAGCTTCACAGATAAGAAAAAGCTGAAGGAGTTCATCAACACCAAACCAGTATTATATGAAATGCTGAAAGGTACTCTTTTAGAAGAGGAAGAAGAAAAAGGTAAAAGACAAAAAATTATGAACAACAAATAATGTATCTAACAAGTGAATCTAAAAATTAAGTGAATTAAAAATTTGATCAACAGAATAAACTGGTGAATATAATAGAATCAGAAGCACAGAAAGGGAGTGGACTTGATAATTCTCAGGGGGGAAGGGGTGAGGGGTGTACAGGGAGAGACTGGACAAAAATCATACACCTATGGATGAGGTCAATGGGAGGGAGGTACGGGTAGAGGGAGGGTTGGGAGCCGGGTGGAGGGGAGCTATGGAGGGGAAAAAAGAGAAACAAATGTAATCTGAATAATAAAGATTTAATTTAAAAATAAAAAGCATTTCAAAAATGCTAAACCCATGCACCAAGAGTGAAATGATTAGATTGTTTCTTTAGATTGGTTTAGTTGCATTGTTGAAAGTGGTTTAGAGAAGAGTAAAGACTAGATAAGGAGATTAGCTGAGAATGTTTTGATAATTAAGGTGTAAATAATACCAGCTTAAACTAGAGGAGTGATCATAGGAATGAAGAAACGTGGGTTAGATGTAGAATAGGAGCTAAATAGGTGATATAAAGAACTGCACCGTGTGATGATGGGAAATGTGAATGATTGAGAAGAGCCTGTGGCTACCAGGTTTTGGGCTCAAGAAGCTTTGTTATTGAATCATTATACTAAAATGTTTAAAATGGTTTTGGGGTCATCTAGAATTACATTAAAATGTTGGCTTTGTTATCGTGGCCTTGGGAAAGTTCTTAACATTTCTTTGCCAGTTTACTTATTTTCAAAATGAGGAATAATCATGCTAATGTTAAGCCTATGGGTAGTTATGTAAATTAGATATAATTCATGGATAGTGCTTAGAAAGTACCTGTACAGATTAAGCCAGGAATAAATGGTACTACCATTTTAATTATTACTCATTTCTTTCTTACTGTTAAATATCAATGAGCTGATAATCATGGATTTTTAGGGAAATGATTCTTGAATTTTCTTTGATGATTTACTTTAGAACTTAATTTCTTAGATTATAACGCCCTTTGAGAATTTGTTATGAGCTGTGCTTTTACCCAGAAAAAATGAAATTAAAAAATACTCACACAGTTTTCCTTAGGATTGGTCATGGACTCATTGAAGATTTTGAATAAGAACCTTTGTTACTGAACATAGAAACTACGTTCTTACCCATATCACATTAGGCTTTCTTTAATATTTTTACCATTATAATGTAAAATTTCATGGACTTACATTACATTACTTTATCCATGAGTTAAAAGGATAGTTCTTGAACTGTTGACTTTTTAAGATAAAAATTTTCTAATATTACCAGTTTTTGTATTTGGAAACTTACCCTAACTTTGATTAGATTGAATAATACAACTTATAAAAATGATTAACTTTATCTCTTTTAATGCTTTAGTCTTACATTTCATATCTTTGCCCATAGCTGTAAATTTAAAAAATACATATTTTTGTTAATTTCAGAGAGGAAGGGAGAGGGAGAGAGAAATAGCAACATTAATGGTGAGAAGAGAATCATTGATTGGCTTCCTCCTGCAAACCCCACCCTGGAGATTGAGCCCATAACTCCCATATGTGCCCTGCCTGGTAATCTAATCCTGACCTCCTGGTTCATGGGTTAATGCTCAACCACTGAGCCACACTGGCTGGGCACAGAGCTGTAAATTGGACATGCTCTTGTTAAGAATTTTGTATATTATGATTTCTTAGATTTCTTAATTAGCATTTCACTAATTGAAAATACCTAAATTGTTATTGTTTCACACAACATCTAGAAAAATATCAGGATAAAGTACATCTTACTCTTTTGGATATGTTAGTACTCAGTAACTTAATTTATTATTTTTATTTGACATATTTTATTAGGAGGCATAGAATGTAAACACTATTGAAGGATTGTATCAAAATCTTCATGTAATTCTTCAAAAACGAATTATTCTTTCAGAAACTGTTTGGACTGGGCCCACCTTGTCTTTCCCATCTCAGGGGAATGGGAATGAAACTTCGCCTGGATCAGTGACACAGCCAAAGAAAATTAGAGGGATTGGATTTGGAGATATTTTTAAAGAAGGCTCTGTGAAACTTAGGACAAGAACATCCAGTAGTGAAACAGAAGAGAAAAAGGTAATATTAGAAAAGGTAATATCATCGATAAACTTTACTTAGATTAATATCATCATTTCTCCCATTAAACATTTTTTAAAATGTAAAAATCACTTTGCAGCTCCTAAATGTTTTTTTGTTTTTTGTTTTTTGTTTTCTTGAGATCGCTGCTTATTGGTTAAGAAGACTGAGAGCTGAAACCAGTTTGGCTTTGTGGATAGAGCATCGGCCTGCGGACTGAAAGGTCCCAGGTTCGATTCTGGTAAAGGGCATGTATCCTGGTTGCAGGCATATCCCCAGTAGGGGGCGTGTAGGAGGTGGCTGATCGATGTCTCTCTCTCATTGATATTTCTAACTCTCTGTCCCTCTCCCTTCCTCTCTGTAAAAAATCAATAAAATATATTTTTAAAAAAAAGACTCTTCAAGTTCACAGTGATTAATGTTTATATTTGATTTTTATAAAATTACAAAATGTTTTGTGGTATATTTAACCCAAGCTCTCCTTAGTGGAAGCCTTAGAGTTTTAGTTATCACAGTTTAAAAATAGAAAAGGCAAGTTTTTTTTTTTCCTTTTAACACTAAAACATATTTAATTTGAAGTAGGCCTCAAATGGACCATTTTAAAATGGCTTTAAAATGAGATATGAAGTGTGTTAGGCACTGCTTAACTTTTCTCTGACATTGTAAAATAGGTCAAAGTGCATGTACCATACATTATAAGCTCTAATAAGAGATATAAAACTAAGTCTTTATTTTGGGGAGAAAATAGCTACAATCTGAAGGGCATTTATTTCAAAGCTGTTATTCCTGGTGTTAATTATCTGGGAGTTTCAGATCAAGTACTTATTTCAGATAGGAGGCTTTCCCATGATGTTTACGGCATTGTTTCTTTTTTAGTTCTCATTTGTATGTCTTTATTTAATTCTTAAGAGTTTAAAATTCTTCAGTATTTACTTGCCTTGTTTAGCTATATTTCATTTTAAGACTGGTTTGGTTGGTGAAATATATAAGTTTTCTAATATGTTTAGTTTCAACATTTTTATTTTTTATTTCTTAGCTTGCTACATATTCTCGTGTAATTGTGATTTGGGTTCAGGAAAGAAAACTTGTATTTTGTATCTTATCTTCTCCTAGCTATGAGACTTCTAGCCTTAAGATTATGGGGCCTAATAATTATTGATTTTCAAGATAAAGATAGGGATTCTTATGGATTTTGGAGTGGCGCTATAGCCATACCAGCTAGGAATGTTGGAGAGGCAATGTCTGCATTGAAGAGCCATTAGAATAGATGATATGGGGCCTCTTTGAAACTACAGTTTAAGATGATATTGAAATACTTCATTTGATTAATGATGACACTTACATTTTTAATTATTAAGAATATTTTTATTAAACAGTAAAACTGCAAAAATAAATATGTGCCTTTTCCTTAAAGTCCACTGTTTCAGAGTACCATTTTATCCCTGGCTTGAGAATCGTCTATTTTGCTTTGGAAGGTCTTTCAGGACAACTTGAACACTCTTGTCAGGTGGGAGTAGTAAAGGTGAATATCTGTGCAAAACATTAGCAATGGAATTTAGAAGATGATGCCCAAGGACCACCAGTTGCAAGTCCAGGTGGATTAATAAGAGAAACAGCTATGAAACAGAGATTCACACCTGTGTTTGGGTATGGCTCCTCAGGAAGGTTGAATAGTGGCACATTTTCAGCTTGTTTTGTCTTTCCTGTTGAATCTCAAGGCTTCATATCACAAAACAGAGTGCTTTGCTGTTGGAAAAGCTCAATGAAATATTGCTTTTAGATATTTAACAAGAAGTTCTGGAAAAGAACCTTTATGCACAACTGCTGTATTGATCTCAGAGTTGTGTGGGGGACACTTTTTTATTTAAACTGCTTGATCACCTACCTAGTAACACTCTCCTGCTCTTTATTGAACAACTCTGTTCCATTTCTTCACTTTCGATATGCAGGGTGCTTCCTATCAATTGTAACACTTCATGATGTTCATGTTTAGGTGTTTGAAAATACCCTCTAAAGAGGTTTCTCATTTGGACTCTGTCGACTTTCCTTCTGTGCTACTTAGTAAGTTAATTAATTTATTTTTTTTATGTTATCCAGTACTTCCTTTTGGACCTCATTTTGTTAAATACTTTAATTTTTTCTTCCTTCTGATACAAGCCAGCATTCGTTTTATCTAGATACCCCTGAAACACCTCAGTTTTCCATCTAGACTGTCTGCCTTCTGTATCCATTCGGCTAGTACCAACTTTATGTTAGCTAATGTGTGAGTACACTGCTTTTCTTGTTTCTGAGACAGAAAGCTGTAATGCACTTTCACCTTTATTCTTAGTGACAACACTCCATTATTCCTGCAATGACTCTACCTACTGACTAACTCCATGGCTTTCATTAGAAGGTGAATCTGGCTTTTCCTACAACACTGATTTTTCTTCTCAGATTAGCTGCTCCATCTTCTATAGCCCAGGCTTCTGGCAAAGGGAAATCTTGTGATCCTAAAGCATGGTTAAGGGATCTCTCTAGCTCCTGGTTTAAGTGTAATTCTTTATCACATAAATACTGAACCACCTCCTCATAAAGCACAGTTTTCCATTTGTTTCTGTTTCAGTACAAACAGGACTTCATTTCCCTCCTGATGAAGCATAACTCCCTGTTTCGGAGTAATATGACTGCCTTTAAGAGCTGATTTAATTCTATGATCTTCCCCTGTTCTTTTTTCTTTTTCTTTTTTTAATAATTACTCTAAAACAAGGATCTTTTTTGTCATTGCAACATATCCTAATTTTTTTTCCACCATAAAAAGCCAACAATTTGTCTCTTGTAGTGCTTGATTTTCTGTTTGCTTTTCCTGTGAAGTTTCTACTATTTTTTTATTTCCCTGTTTGATTTTCCATATATTGACTTCAAGATTCAGTAGTCTCCTTGTTTAGATTGGTTATCATCTACCTCAAAAGTTTATTTTCACTTGAAGAAATTTATCACATATTGCTTTGAATAAGAGCTCTTTTTTTTTTTCCTTTGGATCCCCCCCCCCCCTCCTCTTTTTTTCTTAATAGATTTTGTAAAACATCTTGTTTCTCCTTTAGCTGCTTAATTTCTGAATTGGTTTGTTCACGTTTTCTTTCTGGTTCAGAGATGGCAGCAATTGAATCAATCTCTTGTGATCTTTCTCTCTTTCTTGATGGTTCTAATTGTTGCTCCTTTTTCCTGCATTGATTTTCTCAGCCTTTGAAGTCCTTCTGGGAGCAATTTAGAAGACTCACTGAGTTCATCAGATTTCATGCCTTCAGAAAGACTGCATTCTGTGGTCATTGACCCAGTGGAGGGCCATGGTGAAATAATCTCAGACTGACCTAAAGGAGCAGAGCTACCTTACACTGAGCTGAATTAATGCTGGTTTCTTTTCCAAACGTTGGTTCTTTTCAATGAGGTTGTTACCTTGCTCCGTCTCATTATTTTCAGCAGCAGACAGTGCTTGTTGCACTCAATGATTCTTCCACGAATATACTTTGGGGAAAAACTTTTTTCTTTTTTGTCACACTATTTTGCTTTGTAACATCAGGCTTCGATTCACATTCTTCAGTTGTTTCCCTTTTCCTCATTCTTCTTGTCTTGTTCTCTTCTGGAAATATCTCTCATTTTGTACAGAAGGTAATTTTTTCTTGAGGGATTTAATTCTGATTTAAAGTCCTTTAGTCTTTTTCGTGAACTGTTTTTGTTGTTTTTTGTTTTATTTTTTCTGTTTGTAGAATTTGAATAGATTTTTGCATATCATGAATTTTAGATTTTGTGATATTTAGAGAACTTTCTCAGATTCCCCAGCCACCCTGCTGTAACAGATTTTCAAGTTATTCAATTTTTTCTACATATTCATTTATTTATGATACCTAGCCCTTACTTATTCTGCTTTTTGTTTGTGAACATTCTGCAGTACTGCCATTTCAAATTGATGTTCACCAGTATACTTGTTTTGCTTCTGTTTAAGTTTCTTGATGATTTATTGGAATTTGTAGAATTCATGGTGATCATAGCTGTTGGCTGTGGAAGTCTGAACAAAACACCTCCAATGGCTGACTTCGGCCTCAAGTATCACATTTTATTTCCTTGTGATGAAATCAGATTAGGAAAGTCCATGTCATTTCCATTGTAAGCTGAACCAAGAAAGTTGATGTCATCCCACTAAAGGATGCAGGGTGATGGTACAAGGCCAGCTCCAGAATTTCTCACTGAGTGGCTGACTGCAGCTTCTGTACCTTGTTCTTTAGCACAATCTATCTTCCTTCCAGAAGTTTAATTTCCAAATCTTTTTGTTGTAGTTGATATCAGAAAGGAGCATTTTTGTTGTTTTATTTGAAGCTCTGACTTTTCATACTCCTGTTCTAGTCACCACAGAGAGGTTCAGGTCTCTCATTCTCTGCTCTTGAAATTGCCTGAGTGGCTTCCACCTCCTTCTTCTTAGAGTCAAGTGTTTCTTCCTCTCTTTTTTAAAGATATATTTTTATTAACCCCAGAGAAGAAGAGAGAGATGAAAATATTAATGATCAGAGAGAATCATTGATTGGCTGCCTCCTGCATGCCCCACCCCAGGGATCTAGCATGGGAATTGAACTGACTGGGCATTGAACCGTGAGCTCCTGGCTCATAGGTCAATGTTCAACCACCTGAGCCACGCCAGCCAGGCTCTTCCTCTTTTTATTTATTTTTTTATTTCATCAGCACTTCTTTTGTGAAGTTAGAGATATGTCTCTGAAAGGAGCACAGTGGTTCCCACTTACCCCAGAGAATGGCCTTAGCCAGAGCCAGGGCCACCAAACATAGGACTGACTTGATCTGCCTACCAAAAACATCCTATGCCCAGAACAATCCCACCAACTGTCCAGGAATTGCTGCATAGACAGGACTAAGTATCAAATCACAGTGATTCATTTCTAGGCCACACCTGAGTGGTGGAAGGGTCTTGCCACGTGGGGGACACCTGGGAGCTGAAAGGTCTGAACTGAACCTGACAAAGGGGGCTCCTCTGTCCCAGTGACTATTTCCACTCCACAAACGTAGATTCTACTGCCACTATGGCCACTATGAAGACACTGCTTTCAAACACTCCCTACATACAGACAAATAGAAAATACACATTTCCTTTGACATTTTTGTCACACAGCTCATGGTTGTCCTGCAGCTTGTGATTTCCACACCACCATTTTTATTTATTTTTACATTTGGAGTAGAATTCACAGTGACACATTTATCTTAAGAGCACAAATTGGTGATATTAAATAGATACCTGTGCCTGCATATTGAATCCTACACTATTGATTTTTAATTGCTATTTATAATGTCCACTACTCCAGAGTTGTGTTTATGATAGTAGTCTCAGGGTCACCTTACATGATGGGTTTGCGAAGCTTGCTCAGAACACTGACCTAGGAATTGATAAAGTAGGGAGCACATTTGCTATGTTTGTAGATGACACCAGATAGGAAGATATAGTGATTAGAATTGGGAGGAATTAAAGTGAGTGTCTTAAAATTTAAACAGAACAGCCCTGGCCAGTTGGGTTTGATTCTCATTCAGGGCACATACCTATATTGTTGGTTCGATCCGTGGTCAGTGCATGTATGGGAGGCAACCCTCCCCCTTTTATTTTTTTACATTTTAAAAAATATATCTTTATTGATTTCAGAGAGGAAGGGAGAAGGAAAAAGAGATAGAAACATCAATGATGAGAGAGGGTCATTGATTGGCTGCCTCCAGTCTATCCCCTACTAGGGATCAAGCCCGAAAATCAGACATGTGCCCTTGACTAGAATCGAAACTGGGACCCTTCAGTCTGCAGGGCATTGCTCTATCCACTGAGAAAAACCAGCTAGGGCAAAGCAAACCTATTAATGTTTTTGTCTCACATAGTTGTTTCTCTCTCTCTCTGCTTCCCTCCCCCTTCCTCTCTCTAAAATCAGTGGGTAAGTTAGCAGTGTGTTCAGATTTTTAACTGAAGCAATGAAATCTAAGGTCAAATAGAATGTTATTTCTGGGAATAGGACTCGAGGAAATGGTATAAAATGGCAAAGGACTTAACTGTAGTAAATTATAGTGGAAAATTGTCTACTAGATTATAGTTAAATTAAGACTAGTAGTTATAATGATCTTAATGGTATTTTCATTTCAGTAGGAGCAATGAAGTACCAAAACTTTTTGTTTGTTTGTTTTTTACCTCTGTCTCATTGTAAGGAAGTTTAATGATGTTTAAGAGCTCACTTTTTAGAGTTATACTTTCTGGATTTCAATCTGGGTTCTACTAAATTACTCTTCTCATGGTTGCATTATGTAATTATTTCCTAGTCTATGAAAGGAATAAATGACAGTGCCTGCCCTATGCAGGGTGTTCTGCAGACTAAGTTATAATGAATGTAAAGTTCTTAGCTCAGGGATTGGCTCTTAGTAAGTTTTTAAATGCTATTGTTATTTTAGAGGTTCTAAAATTAGCATAATGTTTAATGGGTATCAGGATTTTTTTAAAATATATTTTTACTGATTTTTTACAGAGAGGACGAGAGGGATAGAGAGTTAGAAACATCAACGAGAGAGAGAGAGAGACATCGATTAGCCGCCTCCTGCACGTGCCCTACTGGGGATGTGTCTGCAACCAAGATACATACCCTTGACCAGAATTGAACCTGGGACCTTTCAGTCCATAGGCCGATGCTCTATCCACTGAGCCAAACCAGTTTCAGCCAGGATATTTTTTATCATAAAACCAGGAAGTTTTAAAAGATGTTCTGAGCTATCATTTCAGTCACTTTTGAAATCTTTCTCTTTCATATGGCAGAATTTTCAGTCACATTACTGAGTACTATTAGTGAAAACTGTATAACTGTAAAAGGAAACTCTAACAGCAGTTTCTTTATTCTAACTTAAAATAGTTGATCTCATCCTTTTCTATTGTAGCCCTCAATCATACAATCACTAGGATCCAGAACTCAGAACACAGAGATAACAAAATCAGACACTGAAGGTAAAACAAAAGGTAAGTGTTTCAATAAAATCTTCATACTAGGAATGAAACATTTTCAGAATTTTATCATTATACTAGAGGCCTGGTGCATGAAATTCATGCATTGGGAGTGGGGAGTGTCCCTTAGCCCAGCCTGCACCCTCTCCAATATGGGACCTCTCGAGGGATGTCTAACTGCCCTTCCCTGCAGGCCTGGACACCCCCAACTGCTCTCCCCTGAATGCCTTGATCTCCCCCCACTGTCCTTCCCTATAGGCCCAGTCGCCCCCATCTTCCCTCCTCTGCCTGCCTGGTCGTCCCTAACTACCCTCCCCTGCAGGCTTGATTGTCCCCAACTACCCTTCCTTGCAGGCCTGGTCCCTTCCAACTACCCTCCCCTGCTGGCCTGATCACCCACAACTGCCCTCCCTTGCATGCCATCTTGTGGTGGCCATCTTGTGTCCACATGGGGACAGGATTTGGGACCACATGGGGGTAGCCATCTTGTGTGTTGGAATGATGGTCAATCTACATATTATTTTATTAGATAGGATAGAGGCCTGGTGCATGAGGGGGCCCACTGGTTTGCCCTGAAGGGTACCCCAGATCAGGGTGGGGGTTTCCTTGGGGCATGGGGTGGCCTGGGGGAGGGGCCTGTGGTGGATTGCAGGCCAACCATGGCCCCCAGTGACCTAAGTGAAGGCCCTGTTATCTGGGATTTATTTATCTTCTACAATTGAAGCTTTGTAACCTGGAGTAGAACCAAGCCTTCTGCTCACTCAGTGGCCGCAGCCATTTCTGTTGGGGTTTATTTAATTTCTATAATTGAAACTTTGTGGCCTTAAGTGGAGGCCAAGGCAGGCCAGGGCTGCGGAAGCTTGGCTTCCTCCATCACCAGGGGCAACCCTAGCCTCCTGCTCTTTCCATCTCTATGGCTGCTGCCATTTTTGTTGGAATTTATTTATCTTCTATAATGAAACTTTGTAGCATTGAGTGAAGGCCTGGGCTGGCCAGGGTGTGCAGAAATCTTGGCTTCCTCCATCGCCAGGGAAACCCAAGCCTCTCTCCTGTCTGTTCCATGGCTACAGCCATCTTGGTTGTGGTTAATTTGCATACTCGCTCCTGATTGGCTGGTGGGTGTGGCTGGTGGGCATAGCAGGTGGTATAGCGGAGGTACAGTCAATTTGCATATTACTCTTTTATTAGATGGGATTTGTTGAAGGCATTTGTCAACACCACTTGATCAGTATATTAAATCTTGCTAGCTATAGGTATCAATGAGGTCAGAGATTTTTTTTTAATAGATTTTATTGATTTTTTACAGAGAGGAAGGGAGAGAGATAGAAAGTCAGAAACATTGATGAGAGAGAGACATCGATCAGCCGCCTCCTGCACACCCCACAGTGGAGATGTGCCCACAAGCAAGGTACATGCCCCCAACCGGAATCGAACCTGGGACCTTTCAGTCCGCAAGCCGACGCTCTCTCCACTGAGCCAAACCGGTCTCAGCAATGAGGTCAAAGATTTTAATATGCTTTGTTCACTGATGTTCTACCTTGACAGATAGAACTGTGCCTAGAGCATAGTAGGAACTTTGTAAGCAATTGAATGAATGATTAATGAAATTGTTACTTAATTTCACATATGGTATTGGCTGAAATTATTAAACTTATTTTAATAGTTTCTAGTATACATTTCTTTGCACTAGATAGAAACTTAAGTATTTGTGGAAAGAATCAATGTATATAAGTTATATTATTTACATTCTTTATTTTAGCTAAGGAATATTGTAGAGCATTATTTGCCTATGAAGGTACTAATGAAGATGAACTTACTTTTAAAGAGGGGGACATAATCCACTTGATAAGTAAGGTAAGATCTTTCTCTGGTTTGAAAATCATGTGTAATTTATTCATACAAACATTTTTTCAGTATTATATTCCCCCTGGCACCTGAGACCTGGAAGTGCTGGGACTTGTGCGCTGTGTGTGTGTGTGTGTTTAGGGAACTTTGTCTTTGTTATAATTGATATTATTGGGAATTATTTTTACTGTCATGTTGCATTTTTCTTTAACCTTAATCCACTTTCAGGTTTCTGTTCTTACTTTCTTTTTTACCTCATCCCATTTTATTTGAACCTACTGTTTGTTGTATTATTTTTAATATTACAAAAGCAAACCTACAAGGAATAATGAGGAACAACTTAAATGTCCCTCAACATGTAAAAATAATACAGTGTAAAGTAGTGCAGCTAAACAGTATTATTGGAATGTAGGCAAAATCCTATAAATAGTCTTTAGAAGAGAGCAAAATTATAAATATTTTGTTTTTGGTGTAATCCTTTTGAATCATTTTTGAAATTTATTTCTATTGTTTTAAATTAATGACCAGCTGGTTCACTGTATGCCATTTTCAATATTCATATAGTTTGGTCTAATTTCTCATGAAGGATGGCATTTGGAAAGAATTGAAGAAGAGCTTGTTAATTTCTAAACCAAATAAATAATATGATTGATATTGAGTATTAAAATGTTGGGAAGGATGTTTACTAAGATACAGTTTGGCAATTCATATTCTCTTTTCACCCTCCTCTTCTATTTTTTTTTCCTTTCTCCTCCTCAAGAACTTTTTATCTTTGTAAATTAAATTTAAAACACTTAACTTATAAACCCAACTGTATAACTACTGCTAGAAGCAATATTGAGGAATATTTTTTATTAAGATGATCTCATGATGTATTTAGGTATTTTTTTTCACTTGTAAAAATAATGGGATTCAATGATTTCTATAATTTTTTACTTATTTAAAGATAACCTTTATTATCTTAATTATTGTTCGTGTTGAATTTTAGGAGACTGGAGAAACTGGCTGGTGGAAGGGTGAACTTAATGGTAAAGAAGGAGTATTTCCGGACAATTTTGCTGTTCAGATAAGTGAACTGGATAAGGACTTTCCAGTAAGCTTTATTTTTCAATGATGTTATAGTGTAAAGAACCTTTTATCAATATTTTTTAAGAAACAGGATTTTTACATTGTTACTGAATACTGTTATGAGGATATTTTAGATTCATATCTTCAAGTAACTTATTTGAAATATAGTAATATGGTTTTCTTTTCCCACTGATGATATTGGAGAGTAATCTTTGACTCATTACTTTAAAAAAAAAATATATATATATATATATATTTTTTTTTTTCTATTGATTTCGGAAAAGAAGGGAGAGGGAGAGAGAGATAGAAAATTAATGATGAGAGAGAATCATTGTTCGGCTGCCTGCAACTTAGGCATGCTCCCTGACTGGGAATCAAACCGAGACCTCATTCATAGGTGAATGCTCAACCTCTGAGCCATACCACCTGGGCTTATTACTTTATTATAATTAAGTGGGAAGGGGGTCAGAGGGGGTGGAGATGGGAAAAGCAGTGGGGGGAGTGGAATACATGCAATAATGTCAGCTTTAAAAGTTTTTTTTAAAGGACAGAAAAGTAACACCAACACACACACACACACACACACACACACACACACACACATCTTTTAATATGGAAACAGATAACCCTTAATAAGTTATAAAAAAAATAAAATACCATATACAGTGGAAAAAGAAAAAGAAAAAAAGCTGGCCATACTAGTTAGATAAATTAGCACTTAGCTGGAAGACATTATATTTTTATTTAATTTGTTGAAAATAAGGCAATGTAGATCTTATTGTTACTGCCAGTTCATTTTTTGGTAGGATAAAAAGAAGTCTTTGCCTCATTATAGGATTGATTGATTGATTGATTGATTGATTTTTTTAAAATAAATCTTTATTGTTCAGTTTATTACAGATGTTCCCCCTTTTTTTTCCCCCGTAGCTCCCCTCCACCTGATTCCCCCCACCCCACTCCATGCCCTTACCCCCCACCACTGTCTTCATCCATAGGTGTAAGATTTTCAATCTCTTCCTGCACCCCTCACTCCTCCTTTCCCTCGAGAATTGTTAGTTCATTCCCTTTCTGTGCCCCTAATTCTATTATATGCACCAGTTTATTCTGTTCCTCCGATTTTTTTATTCACTTGATTTTTAGATTCACTTGTTGATAGGTATATATTTGTTATCACTTTGTTGTTCATAATTTTTAACTTTACCTTTTTATTCTTCTTCCTCTTCTTAAAGAAAACCCTTCAGCATTTCATATAATCCTAGTTTGGTGGTGATGAACTCCTTTAACTTTTTCTTATCTGTTAAGCTCTTTATCTGACCTTCAATTCTGAACGATAGCTTTGCTGGGTAGACCACTCTTGGTTCTTGCTATTCATCACCTTGAATATTTCTTGCCACTCCCTTCTGGCCTGCATAGTTTCTGTTGAGAAATCAGCTGACAGTCATATGGGTACTCCCTTGTAGGTAACTGCTTTTCTCTTGCTGCTTTCAAGATTCTCTCTTTGTCTTTTGCCCTTGGCATTTTAATTTTGATGTATGTTGGTTTGGTCCTCTTTGGGTTCTTTTTGTTTGGTGTTCTGTGCGCTTCCTGGACTTGTAAGTCCATTTCTTTCACCAGGTAGGGAAAATTTTCAGTCATTATTTCTTCAAATAGGTTTTCAATATCTTGCTCTCTTTCTTCTGGCACTCTCATAATTCTGATGTTAGTACACTTGAAGTTGTCCCAGAGGCTCCTTACACTATCTTCACATTTTTGGACTCTTTTTTTTCTTTTTGTTTTTCTGTTAGGGTGTTTTTTGCTTCCTCATATTTCAGATCTTTGATTTGATTCTTGAGGTCCTCTAGTCTGCAGTTGGATTTCTGTATATTATTCTTTATTTCAGACAGTGCATACTTAATTTCTGACTGGTCCTTTTCTATTTTTTTGCCATTCTCATTAAGATCTTTGAGGGTCTCACTAAGTTTCTCAGAGGTCTCAATAAGTTTGTTGGCGGTTTGTAGAAGATTCTTGAGTAACCTTATAAATGTGGTTTTGAACTCTATTTTCCAATCGTTTGCTTTCCTCCATTTCTTTAATTTGTGACATGTTCTTGGTCTCCACATTTTGGCTGCTACCCGGTGTTGATAGAGTGGCTTTGTGTGCTAGTTGTCCTTAGGGCCTAGTAGCTCCGCCTCCCCAATCACCTGAGGTGGACACTCTTGGTGCACCCCTTTGTTGGCAGTCTTGTTGTCGTTAAGCCTTGATTGCTATTGGCACACTAGGAGAAATTGACCTCCAGGCCAGTTGACTATGAGGATTAGCTGTGTCTATTGAAGAACTGCTGTGCTAGAGACATCCTTATGGGACAGAACTTCTTCAGTGGGGCTTTAGTGCTCACCGAGTCTGCCTCTTGAGTGTGTCACTTATGTATGTGAGGAGTTGAAATCTGGTGTCGTCTCACACTGACCTCTACACTGGTTCCTGGATCTCCAGGGAGGTGCAAGTCAGCTAGTGTCTGAGGCCACCCAGCAGGAGCTATAGGGAGCTCTGCAGATTTCTCCTCTTTGCTTGGAGTTTGGAAGATTTAGAATTGTCTAACCCACCTGCAATTTGTTAAGTTAAGCTGCCAGAGGGCAGGCCATTCGTATGCAAAAGTAGCTGCACAGCTGGGTGGGTTTGTAAATTGGGTGGGGTGGGGTCTCAGGGAGTAACTAGGCTAGGACGTGGCAAACAGCAATGGCTGCCAGTTAGCCCTCTCTGCCGAGGTCTGTTCAGTGTCCTGTGTCCCAGGCCCCAGTGCAGCAAACAATGATTCCATTGCGCAACTCTGTGAGAAAGCCACCCTCCCTTTCTGACCTGATGGCAGACAGTCCAGTTTCTCCCTATATGAGTCTGGGTCCCCAGAATCTCGCCAGAAACTGGAGTTCAGAGAGTCAGTAACTTGTAACTCCCTCCCAATTGAAAAACAACAGAGCACACCAGCCCGATATGTGCGCGTCTCCGTACCTCTGCGTTTCTGAGCCTCTGCACATCCTACCAGGTCTGGATGCACTTTTTTCTTTCCTTCTAGTTGTAGAACTTCCACTCGGCCAGCTTTCCCGTGATCTGGGGAATAGTTGTTTTGTCTTTTAGTTGTAGTTTTGGTGTGGTTGCAAGAGGCAGCATGTACAGATGTATATTGTATGCCCCCATCTTGGTTCTCTCATTATAGGATTTAATATATCTAATTTACTTCTTACAGTGAATAAAATGAATCTGAGTTTCATCAATAATCTTTTATTTTTCTGCACCTTGATCCCTTCTTCCTCCCCATGGAGTGATGGACCTAATTGAGTTTTAAAAATATATAGGGAGAAAGGGAGTTATAGTGCAGATACATAGCAAGGCAGTCTACCACTTTTGATTTAAGCAGTGCAGAACTCTCTGATCTTTTCAGTCTTTCATTTAGTTAAGTAAATTACCAGAGGTTACTCTCTGGAGACTCACACTATTTGAGACCCTTCCTTAGCTGGATTTGATTCACTATAGATTCAGCCTCCATTGTGCTTTATTTTTATACTTTTTTTTCCTGCTTATTGAATTTAGGGAGAGAAACATCAATTTGTTCTTCGATTAATTTATGCATTTATTGGTTGATCCTTGTATGTGCCCTGATTGGGATTGAACTTGCAATCTTAGTCTATGGGAGATAATGCTCTAATCCACTGAACTACCTCCTGGCCAGGGCCTTTTCTTAATGAATACCTTTTTTTTTTTTTTTGGTCTTCTATTGGATGGTTATACTCTGTTGATTATTAGTTATTTTAAATTTGGAAAAACCAAATTCACATACTTAGAAAGGTGCCTCGAATTTTTTAACTTATTAGGTAAATCCTTCTAAATCTAAGAGAATTTTAATAAATTAAGGAAACACGTACTTTTGCTTTTATCTTCTTTTTCAGCATTCTGAAGAATCAAGAATGAAAGCTATATATATTTACTAGCTGCTCTTTTTCATTGTTTAAATAATGAGTATTTCTTTCCCTTCCTCTCCCCACCCAAGTGTCAACTGCTACACACAGTGAAATGATACATAGGAATCTTAAACTATGGGAGGCAGGACAGAACAGATTTGCTCTTCAAGAATTTGTAGGTTTATCTAACACTAATAAATTTTGAATTTTGATCAAGGAGGTATTAAAATAGAATAAAATTTTCTCCATGATCTTTGGTTAGGATTTTATAATTTTAATTAGGTAGAGGATGAGGAGAGATATTCATATAATTTTTATGTTTAATTATCAGAATTTATTTTAAGTATATTTAATATGTAAGTATTGAACTGTTTTTACCATTATTGTTTTAATAGAAACCAAAGAAACCACCACCTCCTGCTAAGGGTCCAGGTATGTAAGAAAATTGTTTTTCAGTTTGATGTTTTCATATCTTTGAATTCTAAAATGGTGAAATTTGGTTTTATGTACACCATTTATTTTTATTAGCAAAAAAAAATGTGCTCTGTATCAATTTTTAGAAATATATAGAAACTGAGTGTTCACATGCATTAATATCTTTTAGTATTTTTCAACAGATATTAATACAAGGTATATGAAATAGGAATATTGAAAAATAATTTATATACTTTAGTTCTATGTCATTTTTATTAAGAGAATCGACTAAGTTAAGATCTGCTGAAAAACTTAATATTGACCTGGCAAATTATTTTTTCTGTCTGTTCAGATGAAATCCATTTTTTTAAGTCTCAAACAAATACTGATTTTTTTTATGTACTTTTCTGTAAGAGAGTGTAATAGAAATTAAAGAAACTAGAAGAGTTTATTTTTTTAAACAGTTGAATTAAACAAACCTAGAAGAATTTTCCAGAGTTAATGTTTTATAATCTGGCTCTTTGTCTATGTCTGTGAATTTGAAAGCATCCAATTTCTGATGTTGATAAATACAGTGCAATTTTTTCTGAAAGATTTGCTCTTTTTAGAATAATGCAAGTCCTTTCCTGCTCAATAGTTTAGCTTTGTATCTGCTAACCTAATCCCAAACCATGGAAAACACCAGTTAAAAATAACTTTTATATAAGATAGTGTTGCAGGCTTTTTAGACACTAGTTAAATTGGTCCTACAAAGTTAATTAAAATTTGTATATATATATATAAAAGGCTAATATGCAAAGTGTGCCTTCGGGAGTTCAACCAGGAGTTCAGTTGCTCCCTATGACGTTCAATGGCCACCTGGGGGCGATGCAAAATGAAGGAAGGGCCTGGCTGGCAGCAGGAAAGCCCCAATTGGCCTTGATTGCTGGCCAGGTCTAGGGAAACTACCTGTGCACCAATTTCATGCACCGGGTCTCTAGGTATAGGTAAATAGAGAAATATGCTAATTAACTGGGATGCCGTAACGGGTCAACCAGACAGGAGGAGGTTGCATGCACAGCACTGGGAGGGGGGCGGCAGGGACCTCTGTGCGTCTGTGCTGGGGGAGGGCCTGATCAGCAGCAGTCACGGCTGCTGCAGGGCCCGGAGAGCAAGGCAGGGCCAGACCAGCAACTTGAGGGTGGGTGATGCTGCATGATTTTGAGTCACGTGCTGGGCTCCTAGTATAAAATAAAACACTTAATTCCACAGTTGCAGTAGCAGCATTTCAAGTCTCAACAGTCAATATCAGACAGCACAGCAATAGAATATTTCCATCATTGTAGTTCTCTGGACAATGGTGGTGTAGAGGACATAAATACCATCGTTTTACAAAAAAAAAAAAAAACGAACTGAGATTACACGTTATTACTTACTCATGCTAACAGGAGGTTTATCATTAAATTGAGCCCTACTGATTCTGCTTTATTATTCTTTCTGTTGAACCATGTTTTTATCTGATGTTATTTTTAAATGAACCCTTACTTTACTAAAATTGTTTTTGTGCTCTAAAATGATTTTTTTAAGATAATGAACTTTGTTTCTTTCCTTAGCCCCAAAGCCTGAGCTGATATCTACAGAGAAAAAATATTTTCCTGTAAAGCCTGAAGAAAGAGGTGTGCTTAATATTTCCACTTTAAAAAATATAGCTTTCTTTTGTTGTCGCTCCACACTGAGCCATTTACATTGATATTTAATAAATGTTTAGTATTTACTTTGCAATGTTTAGTATTTTCTGGGAGGAATAGTTTGTCAAGATCCATAAGAAGTTAAGAATTTACTCAAACTGATCCCAATTTATATCTATTAAAATGTTAAGCCATTTTTTTAGTAAGGGTATAGTATTTATTCATAGTTATTTCAAATAATGTATAAGAAAACTAAGCATAAACATTCATACTTCTATTATTTTTATAGGGTCCCAGTTGAGAAACATTTTTAAAATATATCTTAGGGTTATTTAAAACATGAAAGTGATTAATTATTTATTGTTCAAATTTCACTTCACTTGTCATGTATAAATTTGAACGTTATTCAGGATACCTGTATGTATTTTGTTAAAAAAACATTACTTCAGCTCAGCCAGTTTGGCTCAATGGTTGTGCATCCACCTATGAACCAGGAGGTCCCAGTTAGGACACATGTTCAGGTTGCAGGCTCAATCCCCAGTATGGGGTATGCAGGAGGCAGCCGATCAGTGATTCTCTCTCATCATTGATGTTTCTATCCCTCCCCACTCCTTCTCTAATATCAATAAAAATATATTTAAAAACAAATAAAAAACATTACTTCATTACTTATTTTGTATGGTTACTATTAGTTTGTAGAATATACCTCCTTTGTACAGAAAGATCTAGAATGGTTATATCTAGTAGATAAGGCTATATATACCTGCAAAAACATGAATACTGTTTTAAAATGGTTTTGTTTCTACTGCCTTTCTTTGTTTCTTACCTAATGTGTGACTGACCTCTTTTAACTGATTTCTCTTGCTTATATTTTACATTTTTACAGAATTCATTTTTAATAGACTATTTTTTAAAATAGTTTTTTTTTAATTTATTGATTTGGAAGAGAGAAAGAAAATTGAGAGAGGGAGAGAGAGAGAGAATTGATTTGTTGTTCTACTTATTTATGTATTTATTGATTGATACTTGTATCTGCCCTGTCTTGGGATCGAACCTGAAACCTTGGCTTATTGGGACAATGCTCTAACCAACTGAGCAACCCATCCAGGACTTAGAACAGTTTTAGAGTTAAGCAAAATTGAACGGAAGGCACAGAGTTCCTATATACTAATTACCTGCACACATGTACAAACTTCCCCACTATCAACATCTCCACCAGAGTGGTATAATACTACATTTGTTATAATCAGTTCACCTCCATTGACACATCATTGTCATCCAAAGATTATAGTTTTCATTACGGTACATTTTAGAAATTTGGATAAATGTGTAATTTGGTAAATGTACATTTTTAATATCTTACAAAATAGTCTCATTACCCTAAAAATCCTCTGGGAAAGGCCTTTTCATTTTTTCCTGCTTCCAATTCCTGACAACCACTGATCTTTTCATTTTCTCCATAGTTTTGCTTTTTTTTTTTTTTTCAGAATGTCAAATAATTATAATCATACAATATTTAGCTTTTCACATTGGCTTCTTTTACTTTATAATATGTCTTTAAAGTTCCTTCAAGTCTTTCGGAGTTCAATTACTCATTTCTTTTTAGTGCTGATTAATATTCTATTATCCAGGGCCATTTACCTACTAAAGGGTTGCTTCCAGCTTTGGCAGTTCTGATTAAAGCTCCCCTTTACATTTCCATGCAGGTTTTTGTATATATATATGTTTTCATTACACTAGATTAAATACCAAGGAATGTGATTGTTAGATCATATGGTAAGAGTATAATAATCAGCCGAAACCGGTTTGGCTCGGTGGATAGAGCGTCAGCCTGCGGACTGAAAGATCCCAGGTTCAATTCTGGTCAAGGGCATATATCCTGGTTGCGGGCACATCCCCACTAGGGGGCATGCAGGGGGCGGCCAATTGATGTCTCTCTCTCATTGATGTTTCTAACTGTCTACCCTCTCCCTTCCTCTCTGTATAAAAAAAAAAAAAAAAAGTCAGTAAAATATATATTTTTTTAAGAGTATAATAATCTGACTACTCAGTGTATATCCTATATAATAAAAGGCTAATATCCAAATTGCTCCCTCAACCAGGAGTTCAACTAGCAGGCAGGCCAACCAACCACCCATGTCTTTTCCCCTGGCCAGGCTGGCCAGACCCCACCCATGTACAAATTCATGCACCAGGCCTCTAATATACATATACATATATATATATATATACATATATGTATGTATATATATATACATATATATGTATATATATATATATATACATATATATGTGTGTGTGTGTGTGTGTGTGTATATATATATGTTCTGAGTGGCCAGATTATTATGCATTCAGAGATTGTAATAATATGGCCACTCAGTGTATGTTTTGTTTTATAAGAAACCACCAAACTGTCTTCCAAAGTGTTGGTACCATTTTGCTTTCCCACCAACAGTGATTGATAGCTCCTATTGCTCATTATTCTGTCCAGTATTTGGTATTGTTAGGAACTGATTCCAAATTATATTTTTGTTACCATCTTCTACTGTTTTCACTCACAAAAGGCAACAACCACAACCTTTTCCCTGAATATATTATGCACCTTCATAGCTTTATCTCTTATTCAGTAATTGAGTTCTGTGTGTGTAATGCAAAGCACTGAGGTTTGACAAAACCTCAGGGTAATGCTTGCCAATTCCAAAGAAATAATCGGAAGAACTGGCTGTGAAAGAAATGGATTTATTAGGACTACTGGTACATGCATACCGGGGGTGACCATGCGTTAAAGTTTTTTTCCATTGCACCGGCTACCACTTGTAAAGTTGAGTCACTAAGTCCCATCTGGCCTACAGATAGGCCACACAAGGTGCGGGCAGCCAGTATTATTGTTTTGCTGCCAACCAGACTTTCCCAACACAAGAATTTATAGAGTAAAGAAAAAAAGAAAAAAACAGCCTGCAAGGGGAGGAGGACAGCCACTGTGTGAGATCAGAATACTAGCTGTTTTCTTGATTGAGGAACTGGCTCATCTCCCAAGTTCTCACAGTCCACTTACTAATGACCTTCACTATATTACCCATAGGGTGAAAGGGGGAGGGGAAGCCTGAGAAGGGGCCCATGTTCCCATTTATCATATAATGTGTAAGATTTCTGTATTCCTTTTTTTTTACATTTTGAGAATTTCATTTATGATGTAAAAGTAATTTATATAATAAAAGGCTAATATGCAAATCAACCAAATGGCAGAATGACCAGTCACTATGATGCACACTGACCACCAGGGAGCAGACACTCAATACAGGAGCTACCCCCAGTGTTCAGTGCACTCCCACAGGGGGAGCGCTTTTCAGCCAGAAACTGGGCTCATAGCTGGCGAGCACAGCGGCAGTAGCGGGAGCTTCTCCTGCCTTCCCAGCAGCACTAAGGATGTCTGACTGATGGCTTAGGGGGAGCTGGCCTAAGCCATCAATCGGACATCCCCCGAAGGCTCCCAGACTAAGAGAGGTACAGGCCAGGCTGATGGACCCCCCTTCTCCATCCCAAGTGCACAAAGTTCATGCACTAGGACTCTAGTACCTAATAAAAGCTTTCCTTCCTTCCTTCCTTCCTTCCTTCCTTCCTTCCTTTCTTTTCTTTCTTCCTTACTTCCTTCCTTCCTTTCTTCCTTTCTTTCCTCCTTCCTTCCTTCCTTCCTTCCTTTTTTATTTTTAGAGAGGAAGGAAAAGGAAGAGAGATAGAAACATCAATGATGAGAGAGAATCATTGATCGGCTGCCTCTTGCACATCCCCCACTGGGGATCAAGCCCGAAACCCAGGCATGTGCCCTTGGCCGGAATCAAACCTGGCAGGCACCCTTCAGTCCGCAGTCCCACACTCTATCCATTGAGCCAAACCAACCAGGGCAATAAAAGCATTTCTTAATCTCAGATTAGTTTTTTGTGGTATCACTATTATTAGGTCTGATTTTTGGATCAGTTAATTATAGTACTTGGTTATAATATCTGTCCCTCATGAAACTCATGTACAGATATGTAGAAATGTGTTACTAGTTTTATCTACATTATAATATTCCTTTTATAGTCCTCTCCATCAAATAGAGAGTGGTTTGTTAAAATTCAGTTACTGAGTTCTCAAATTTTATGAGATTAGTGAGTTGATCTTATAAACAAAATCAAAGATATGCTTTTTTACATTTATTTCCTCAGAAACCTGACCACAATGAAGTAGCAAAGAGTGAATTTTCCCTCCTGAGTTAAACGACAAAATATTTTACAGTTTCAGATACTGAACAACAAGTAGCATAGGATTGTTATACTGAGAGACATTTTCACTGAAACAAGTAAGACAAGCCCTGCAATTATTCCCAGCTTATTGTCTAGAAGCATTTTATAAGCAACAGAAAAGAGGAAGCAGACAGAGCTTAGTTTTTCTGCAGAATTGAGGAGATTGGGGTTTAGGTAGGCCAAGACAGGTTACAATGTGTGGGGCAGAGTGCCAGATGGCTGTAACTGCACAAGAGAGAGCACTCAGGGATCCTGTAGAACTTACCATGAGGCTTGCTTTGGCTGAGGATTGAGTTACACACATGTGTAAGAGAACTTGGATAGCTGGAGAAATTAGTGCTGAAAAGCATTTGGTGAAGCAATTTCTGGAACTCACAAAAATGTTGTTCCTACAAGCCATAGTGGAAAGAACTAACAAGGCATTAGATAGAATTTCTAAAAGATTATCTCACCTTAGACTAAAGGCTTCTCTGGACCTATCTTGGAAACAGATAAAACTAATTTTAGAACAAAATTCAATAGAATGTTAAAAAAACAACCCTGCAGGCATATTATTATGATGATGATGATGATGATGATGATGATGCTTGGCTTTATTGTGTTTCATAGATATTGTGTTCTTTTACAAATTGAAGGCAAAATCCTCCACCAGCAAAGATTACAGCTTGCTTTATTGTGATACTGGCTTTATTGTGGCAGTTTGAAACTGAACCCACAATATCACCAGAGAGTGTAAAATTCACAATGTCCATGATCTGATTTTAAAACAATACCAGATATGAGGGGGGTGGAACAGAAGAAAATAGTGACCAATAACTCAAATTAAAATCATTCCATTTAAGGAGATCCAGAAATGATAAGACATAAAGGAAAAAGCAGCCAGGACCTTAAAAGAGCTATTGTAAATGTATCCTATGTATTCAAGAAAGTGGAAGAAATTTGAACATGATGGTGACAGAAATGGAAAATATTAAAAAAAAAATCCAAATTTAACTTTGTGGATAAAGAATACAATATCTGAAATGAAAACTACTTGGTGGAATTACCGGGAGATTGGAGAATAGAGAAGAAAATATTAATAATTGGAAGATAAAGCAATAGAAACCATCTAAAATGTATAGAAAAGACTAGGGGGAAAAATGAACAGAGCATCAGTGACCTGAGAGACAATATCAATTGGTTTTACTTACTGATAAAATAAGTAATGGAGAGAAAGTTGGGACAGGAAAAAATATTTGAAGAAGTATTAGTTGAAAAAATTTTAGATCTGGTGAAAACTATAATCCTTCAGATCCAAGAAGCTTAATGAATGACAAGCAAAAGAAACAAAATAAATCACCTTAAGACATATCATAATACATTTGACTAAAGCAGCGACAAAGAGAATATCATAACATTGGAAAGAAAACTGTCAACTTTGAGTTGTCGCCCAGCAAAATACCTTTCAGGAAATGGAGGCAAAATAGAAACTTTAGCATAAAATCTGAGGGAACACATACCCAGCAGACTATATGCTACATAAAAAATGTTAAAAGTTATTTTTGTAGAAGGAAAATGATGCCATGTAGGCATTTGGATGTAACGAGGGAAGCCAGAAATGGTAAATCTATATTAATGAAAGGGTAATATGTTAATTAGGGCAAATGTCTTCCAGACGACCATCTGGACGTCCTTACACTCAAAGCTGCAGGGAATAAAGCTGCAGCAGCTGCTTAAGGCTCAGGCAAGCTGTGGATGGCGGCTGCCACTGGAAGGACCAGCCCAAGGCTCAGGTAGCCATGGTAGTCCTCAGTGGCAGCAGCAGCAGGGTGATGGGGGTGGCACCTTACCCTGATCAGCTAGTTCGCCTCCAGCAGAGGGAGGTGCAGTTTAGGCTGGGGGCCGAGGCAGAGGCAGTTAGGAGTGATTAGGCCAGCAGAGGGGCAAGGTAGGGGTAATCAGGCCAACAGGCATGCAGAGGCAATTAGGGCAATCAGGCAGCAGGCAGAGGGGTTAGGGGCCAGCAGGTAGGCAGGCAGTTAGGAGCCAGCAGTCCCAGATTGCCAGAGGGACATCCCTGAGAGGTCCCAGATTGGAGAGGGTGCAAGCCGGCTGAGGGACCCCTCCCCATGCATGAACTTTGTGCACCAGGCCTCTAGTATTGTAAATAGAAAAGACATTTGTCCTCTTAGTTTTAAGTCTTAATACCAAAATTTCACTGAGAAGATTTATTCTTTTTTAAGAGAGTGAAAGGGGGAGAGGGAGGGAGGTAGAGAAACATCTGTGTGAGAGATACATTTATTGGTTGCCTCTTGCACATACGTACTTTGACTGGTGTTGGGATTAAACCTGTAACTAAAACACTTGCCCTTGACTGGGAATTGAACCCATGGCTCATTGATGGGCAGGCCAACTCTCTAATTACTGTGCAACACCAGTCAGGGCTTCACTGAAAAGATTTTAAAACTTACTTTAATGTGTTGGTTTCAAAGTTTAAGTGCAAATATAAGAATTGTTTTATAAGTGAAATAAGACTAATGTATGACAAGGGACAAAACTTAATATTTTTCAAAATATTTTTATTAATTTGACATGACTTTGATAGATCTGGTGCAAAGAATAGGGAAAATGGACCAGGGGAGAGAGCCAGTTTCAATCTAATATTAAATATTGGTACAGATTAATTTAACCCTTTTTAAATAAAAATAGGCATATGTTAAAGTTCTGTCCGTGTTTGACAGTCAACAGAGCAATCCTTTTCAAGCCATGTCAAGTGCTACATTAGGAGCCTTAGCTTTCTGACAGGAAATACAGTATATTTCACCAGTAAGTGTGTTCCTGACTTTTATCTCTCATGATTCTAATTGCAGAGAAGATATTTTTGAACATAGCTCTGCTGTGTTGGGGAGCGGGGAAAATGAGCCACTAGAAGACATGCATCTGATCACCCTACATTTGACTCTTTAAGTGAGGATGTTTATTTCCTTGGGATACTTTTTCAAATCTTAGAATGGAGTTTAGTCCTAGCTGGCTTGGCTCAGTGAATAGAGCGTCAGCCTGCGGACTGAATTGTGCCAGGTTCGATTCCGGCCAAAGGCACATGCCTGGGTTGCCGGCTCGATCCCAAGTTGGGGGCATGCAGAGGCAGCCAATCAATGATTCTCTCTCATCATTGATGTTTCTATCTCTTTATCCTTCTCTCTTCCTCTCTGAAATCAATAAAGAAATATATTAAAAAAAAAAAGAATGAAGTTTAAATCTTCACTGTCTACTTATTACCCCAAGATGCCATTTGTATCTTCTCAGACTTACGTAGCAGTTTTATACCGCTGATTTTCTCAGGGGTACCTTGCATGCCAGTTATGCTGTGGTTCAGAATACTAGTACTATCAACACTTTGGAATTTCAGTTTTTCTCTTGCTTTTTGGAAAAGCTTTCCTAGACATACCTATCAGTTTATTTCATTCTTGGTGTACTTTCTCATGAAATATTTATTTTGAAATGTTGACATGAAATATGTATGACAGGAAGGGATGAACTGAAGTTATTTTGGGGTGCCAGGCAGGGAGGTGTATGATAGGATACAACAAAAGCTCTTAACCTATATAATAAAAGGGTAATATGCAATTGACCAAATGGTGAACAAGTGGTTGCTATGATGTGCACTGACCACTAGGGTTAGATGCTCAATGCAGGACTGCCCTCTGGTGGTCAGTGCTGCACAGGGGGTGCACTGCTCAGCTACAAGCTGGGCTGAGGGCTGCTGAGTGCAGCAGATGGCGGGAGCCCGCTTCCACAGCAGTGCTAAAGATGTCCGATAAGCCCTCAGTAGGACATCCCCTGATGGCTCCCAGACTGCTAAAGGTTGCAGGCCAGGCTGAAGGCCCCCACCCCCACCCCCAGGTGCATGAATGTTATGCACCAGGCCTCTAGTCAGGCTTATAAAAATCAAGTAAATGGTAACCTTAAACATGTCCTCCCTGAGGCTTCAGGCACATCCACAGCAAGAACAGAATAGGATGCTGAAGCCTTCTCTGTTTTCATATTTTTATTAGAGGCAATGAATCTGCTCACTTTTCCTTGAGCATTTCTTCTCTGTTTGAGAAGTTGGGATCAGCCTTCTTATTTTTCATTTGATTCTAAACAGAACATAACCAGACTCATTTAAGGTCATTTATTATTTGAAGGTGTCTTTTAATCTGTGACACAATCTGTAGTACATACTAGTAGACATTGAGTTGAGAGCTGTGGCAGAACTCTATTGTATTTTATATTTAGCATGCTTACCAAAAAGGAAATGATACTTATCTCTAATGTTCTACAAGGAACATTTTGATAACTCTAATTTCTCCAGATTGAACCTAAAAATAATCTTGACCTCTTAGGAAGTGTTAAACTATATTCTTCATTTATAAGCATAACTGAAACAGACTTAACGAGTGCTAAACATATAGCATAATTTCAGTTAGTTATGTATGAGGCAACTTGCTTCTGCTAATTACTAGGAAGATTTAAAAGTTTCCTTTTTAAAATATTCTGTCATTGCTAGTTGAATAGTTAATAGACTTTAACTACTGTATTGTGATTATACAGAGACTTGGAAAATGACCAAATGTGTTGGCTAGGAAAGCAAAGGTGATTGCACAGAAAGAGATATGAAAAGAATATTCAGGAAATGGCGACAGGCACCTAGGAGGAATTTTGAGGAACTAAGCTAGAAAAGTAGCTTTGATTCCATTGTCCTCAATCCTGGTCACATGTAAGAATACTTGGGTATCTAAAAAATATGTTGATGCCCAGGTTCCTCTACAGAATTTTATAGGGTAGGGCTCAAGTACCAATATTAGTATATATAACATGATTCTTTTTCTTTTTTTTTTTAAATGTTTTTTTTTAAATATATTTTATTGATTTTTTACGAGAGGAAAGGAGAAAGGTAGAAAGTCAGAAACATTGATGAGAGAGAGACATCGATCAGCCGCCTCCTGCACACCCCACAGTGGAGATGTGCCCGCAAGCAAGGTACATACCCCCAACTGGAATCGAACCTGGGACCTTTCAGTCCACAAGCCGACGCTCTATCCACTAAGCCAAACTGGTCTCGGCTATAACATGATTCTTAATCTGAAGACAAAATTGAGAACCATTTGTGTAGTTCATGAAAGGACTTTTAATGGTATGGGATGGAGCATGTATTTAACTACCCTATCTAATAGAGGTAATATGCAAATTGACCATCACTCCAACACACAAGATGGCCACCCCCATGCAGACACAAGATGGCTGGCATGGGAGGGCAGTTGTGGGTGATCAGGCCAATAGCGGAGGGCAGTTGGGAGAGAAAGGCCTGCAAGGGAGGGTAGTTGGGGGTGGCCAGGCCTTTAGGAGAGGGCAGTTGGCAGCTCCCAGGCCTGCATGGGAGGACAGTTGGGAATGACCAGGCCTTCAGGGGGGAACAGTTAGAGGCAACCAGGCTGGCAAGGGAGGGCAGTTAGGGGCAAACAGGCTGGCAGGGGAGCAGTTAGGTATTGATCAATTTGGCAGGGGAGTGGTTAGGGGTGATCAGGCAGGCAGGCAAGCGAGCGATTGAGAGCCAGCAGTCCTGAATTGTGAGAGGGATATCTGGCTACCAGTTTAGGCTGGATCCCACTGGGATCCCAGATTGGAGAGTGTGTAGGCTAGGCTGAGGGACACACACACTCCACAAATTTCGTGCCCTAGCCCTCTAGTCTATAATAATAAAACTGTAACATGCTAATTAGACTGGACAGCCAGACAACCTTCTGGACGAAGCTGTGGTTGCGAGGACTGAGCCCCTTGCACAAATTTCATGCATCAGACCTCTAGTTTGTTTACATCTTTTCCTGCTCCAAAAAGGATTTAAAGTAGTGATAAGGGTTGCAGAATTTATACTATGGAAATAAATAGTGTATGTGTATTTTTCCTTGAATATGTGTATGTTATATACAATACATCAACTTAATGTCTTTAAATGCTTCCTATTGCATCTGGGAGAAATATCCAGTTTATAATACTTTTTTCTCAAAAGCAGACTTCCTTGATTACTTTAGCCTTAGCCTAGCCTTGCAAGTTTTGAGTGAATTGGCTTCTGTTGACTTTTCTAGTATTTCTCATAATTTCCTTGATCACTGTATGTAGTACAGCCCCCCACTATGTCATGTTTATAGAATACCAGTATTTTATTTTTTATAATTATATGATATAGTACTCTTTCCTAAGAATCCTATCTTTCTTAGACTCCTTTCAGAAACTTTTTATGGCTATTCCTTTTTAGTTTTTAGGTTTCAGTTATAATATCCGGCTTATGTCACCTTGTATTAGTTTTTTTTTAATTACTTTTATCTAAAAGTAGATATAACTCATTGTCATATGTCACCTATTAGTTTAGTTTTTGTTTTGTTTTTTCATGTGAGTAAACTTCACAAGGGCACAGGTTTAGGGAGTGTGTGTGTGTGTGTCTAAATCTTATTTGACATTGGTTCTGTAGTTCCTTGTACAGTAGATATATAATGTATATGGATATCCAATACAACATTTATTGTATAATTTAAACACTGGTGTGACCTGTTTAGATATATGTTTTTCTGAAACTTTGTTTTCATGCTATTTAGGAAGATGTAGTGATGGTATGGATAAAAAAGTTGGATGATTTAAAAGCAAAGAAAATAAAATCCTCATTCAAACTTACTTAAACAATAGGGAAACAGTCTTGGGTAATTAGAAGTCCAGAAGTAGGGGTCATTCTGCCGGCCTTAGTGACTACTTTATCTTTTAAATTGGTTCCCCTTGTGTGGTTACAACAATGTTGACAGTGACAGGGTAACAAGATATTTTTCTAAAGGAGACACACAAATGGCTTACAAGCACATGACAAGATGTTCGATGTCATTAGTCATTAGGGAAATGAAAACCAAACCACAACAACCTATCACTTCACATTTACAGGGATGGCTATAATATTAAAAATGGAAAAAGCAATATTAGCAAGGATGTGCTGAAATTAAACCCCTCGTATATTGCTGATACGAATATAAAATGTTAGAGTTGCTGTGAAAATTTTTGGTAGTTCCTTGAAAAGTTAAAATTACCACATGTTTCAGCCATTCCTCTTAGATATATACCAAAAAGAATTGGAAACATGTATTCAAATACTTGTACACAAATGTTCATAGCAGCACAGTTCACAATAGCCAAAAGATGGAAACAACCCAAATGTCTTTCAATAAATGAATGGATTGTGCTATATTCATGGATACTATTCAGTCAGAAAAAGAAAGAAAATAGTGACACCTGCTATAATGAGGATGAACCTCAAAACCATTATTATGTTAAATGAACTAAGCCAGACAAAAAAGGTCACGTACTGGATGATTCCGTGTATATATAGAATAAGTAAATCTATAGATGTAGGAGGCAGCTTGGTGGATTCCAGGGCTGGATAGAGGAAAAAGGGAGTACATAAATGATTAAGGAGAACAAAGTTTTCTTTTGGGAGGAGATGGAAAAGTTTTAGAGGTAGGTAGATGTGGTGGTTGTAAAACATTGTGAATATACTAAATGACACTGAACTTGTTCACTTTAAAATGGTTAATTTTATGTAAGTTTTACCTAATTAAAATCTAGTACACAAATACATTGCCATCATATATTAATTATTTAGGGTGTCCTACAAAAAAATGTGTACACATTTTAAAAGCAGCTAACTCACTTAATTTTCATTCCTTTCAGGGTTTAACTAATTTGAAATAATGGGTGAAGTCAGACTAAGCTTTGAACAAAGAAAATTTATGCTAAAAGTGCCACTAGACTTTTTTTTTTTTTAGTGGGGATACATAAAAGATTACGGTACAAAATCAGCAACAGTCGACGAATTGAGGGCACACAAATACCAAAGGAAATGATTCTTGATGTCTGTGATTTCATTGCTTCAGCAGTATCTGGATAGGAATGGTCATCAGTTGGAAAACGGGCATTGACAAAAAAATTTCTGTAGATTTTTTAAAATTTTGAAAATGGACTTTATATTAATAAACACTGACTTTATAATCATCCCAATTATGTACTAGTATACATTTTTGGGTCATTCTGTATAATAAGTCAGTATAATATAGTTCAGTGATCTGCAAACCACGGCTTACGAGCCACCTGCGGCTCTTTGGCCCCTTGAGTGTGGCTCTTCCACAAAATACCACAGCCTGGGTGAGTCTATTTTGAAGAAGTGGCATTAGAAGAAGTGTAACTTTAAAAAATTTGGCTCTCAAAAGAAATTTCAATCGTTGTACTGTTGATATTTCGCTCTGTTGTCTAATGAGTTTGCCGACTACTACTATAGTTGATTTAATCACAGATACACCAGGAATGATGAATCTTATTTTTGTTACATTTGTTTTCCATGAATATTCTGTTAAGAGAAGTATGTATATTCAATTAATCAGTGAACTTCTATTTGCTATCCTTTAACATTTTCCTGATATTTTTTATTAAACATCTACTTAACTGTTCTATAGAAATTTAAGTTTGAATGACCAGGGTTTTAATAGATGAAGCTATATTTCAAATGATCCAAGGAAGTGTGTTAATACCATGCACTTTTAGTGATAAAATTGTTTTTCTTAACATTCTTTAAAAATGTCCTCAATGTTGTTTTGTCTAATAAATATTTTAACATCTATTTCATAGTTAGTAAATGAAATGTTAATAAAATTTCTAGTACCAAGATGAGAATTTATAAATATAGCATGTAATTTTCTTATCTTTGCTTAATCAGCCTAGCATCAGTTTCTCTTAACATTTGATATTTTTTCTTTGTTATTGCGATTATTTTGAAATAATTATGTTAAATGGCACTAGGATTCCTACTCATTTTCAGCTCCCTCTACTTTATTTTTACTAAAGTGATCTGATAGACTAAGTCTAGATCTGGGGTCGGCAAACTGCAGCTCTTGAGCCACATGCGGATCTTTGGCCCCTTAAGTGTGGCTCTTCCACAAAATACCATGGCCAGGGCGAGGCTATTTTCAAGAAGTAGCATTAGAAGTTTAAGTTTAAAAAATTTGCCTCTCAAAAGAAATTTCAATTGTTGTACTATTGATACTTGGCTCTTTGACTAATGAGTTTGCTGACCACTGATAATCTTGTTCTCAGCTTAGCCTAAAATTATATTTGAGTGTAATACCACCCCTAAGAGCAAGGGATGCTGAGAAGACAATAAGAACCAGGCATCATTTATTTATCAGAGCTTATTTGGGGATCCCGCACCCCACCAAAATAAACTTTTTTTAGATACTTAGGCTTATTATAACTTTAAATATAAAACAGTATGCATGTGCTCTGTTTCACACATTTCCAGCCTGGCATTAGCTTTAAGCCATAGAAAAACCTAAACAGTTCCTATTGTTAATAACTTGTTTAACTATTTTTAAATAATCAGATGAGAAATCCATTCTGGACCAGAAACCTTCTAAACCAGCTGCTCCACAAGTTCCACCCAAGAAGCCTACTCCACCCACCAAAGCCAATAATTTATTGAGATCTTCTGGAACAGTATACCCAAAGCGACCTGAGAAACCAGTTCCTCCACTACCACCTGTAGCCAGGTAAGTTTTAAGTTAGTTTATTAATTTACCTGCCTTTGACATCAATGCCTTTCTAAATCTCAAAGAAATTTTTAAAGTATTTAGTTTCCATGTTTTTTTCTATAGATTTTTAATAATCCTTTATTAAATATTAATCTTATATTCAGTGAATATACTCATATTAAACTGTTTTTAGATTTCTGATTTTATTGGGATTAGTTTTAAAGTAGAAGTCAGTATTTATGGAAATCATCTTATAGAACAGAAAGAAAAATCAGTAATATGCTATAACATCTTTAGTGTCATTAAATTAAAATGTTACAAAATGGTCATATTTCACATATAAGTGATTTTTGCTTCTGTTTGATTTTCTCATTTCAGAATTAATGGGGAAGTGCCTGCCATTTCATCAAAATTTGAAACTGAGCCAGTATCAAAACCAAAGTTAGATTCTGAACAGTCACCACTTAGACCAAAATCAGTAGATTTAGATTCATTTACAGTTAGGAGCTTTAAAGAAACAGGTAAGTTAACATGTAGAAAGGTGGTACATTTTAAAAGTTGCCAATAGTTTTCAGAAACAATTTAAATAAATTTGTATATACAACTTGTGTGTGGACAGATACAGTGGAATTTAATTAAAAATTGTTTTAAATCTATGAAGCTAAAATAGAAAAACATAAAATATAAATGGGCAGAATATTTATGATTCACATAAACTTTCTTATTGGCCAGCGGACTGAGGTGGCGATTAAGAGTTCATCCATTTATCATTCTGTCTCTTCAGAATATAATAACCACACCACCTAAGTCACACAGATCTGAAGATGTTTTCATTTTAGAAATTTAAAAATAAAGAGATGATTTAGACTTTAATGCCAGCACTAGATTACATTTAAGAATATTTTTTATTTTCTACTTAATACCAGTATACTTTTCAGACAAATAGGCTTTTTGTGACTTACTCTCTTTCTACATATGAACAGGCTTTACTTCTTTAGGTAAATGTTGTTCATTAAGTTTTAGACTGATTTTTTCAGCCCATTAATCATCTTTATTAGTTTCCAGTCTTTTATCCATTTTAGTTCTAAAATGGAACACTTGAAACAGAGGAAGTCTTGATACAGGTCAAAGGTGTCACTATTAAAGCATTGTACACTTGTGGTAATGGTTTTTGAATAGTACTTTGAATATGTTTTTAGTTTTTATACATTTTCAAAGCACTTCTCATATATGTTCTCATTTTATCTTTACAGTAACTGTAAGAGGCAAATACTAATTTTCCTATAGTACATCTAAACAGAGTAAGCTAAAGGTACATCAGATGTTCAAGATCACATAAACCAGGAGGGAACTTTTAAAATCACCTCCATAGTAAACGCTTTTGAAATATGTTTTAATATTTTAAATATATTTTTAGTTTCAGTGTTAATGTAAACTCAAGGTCAGTTACACTTAGATTTATTTTTTTTGGTCACTATATTGGAAAATGTACTATTTATTAACTTTCAAAATCCTTTAGATGATTTTACTTGTCTTTCCTCTTCAGTTTGCCAATACTGAAGCTCTGACCTAACTATGGCTTCCCATAATTTTTTAATTTGAGTGTCTTATCAATCCTTTCTGCTCTGGATGAAGCCATATTCATTAATAATTTCTGGAATTTGAGATGTTGGCTGTATTTTAGAGACATTCACTCAAATATGTTCAGTATGTTTTATCTGATGAAAATTACTCATATTCACTGTTAGTTAAATAAAATAAAATTTTCTTTGTGTTTTTCAAAACACTCCTTTCTGTTGAAGTTAGTGGTGAAAATAGGATTCTATCAGTTCTTATTTGTTTTCTGTTGATGTAAAATACAGCTAGAAATGTGTTTTCAAAAGCCATAGTTGGAGAAATAAAGATTAAGAGCAGTTTTAACTCTGGAAGACAAAACTCCATGGACATTACCTTTTTAATTTCCACAGTTACCTTTGATCTTTATCAGAAGTCTTAAATTTTATTGAGTCATTTTGCGAGCTGAAGAAGTAATATTTAGAGTTTATATATTCTGTATTTTTCTGTTATTTTGTATCATTCTTGCATATTTTTCATTTGTCTCAAGGTCATGAAAATTGCAAAAAAAAAAGTTTAAATAAAAACCATTTTCAGTTTTACAAACTTTTTCTATATACGATCACCAGTAAATTTTGTTTCCTTTGCTACATTTCTAATAAAAATGATGTATAATAGTGTGCAAGTATTGGTGGTTGAAAAGTTTTACTTTTTGCCTTGTTTTTAGTCCCAATTTTTATCTTATATCCATAGCTATTATTGAGTCTTTATTAAAAACCAAAGAGGCTTTATGAAACAGGTTTGAAATTTTCTGATTTCTTTATCAAATGAATAAGGGAATAACAAAGATGCAGAGATTTATATATAGTCAGGAAACTAACAGCTGACTTTCAAGCTGCTGTCCTTTATTTTTCAGGGATAAAGTATCAAGCTGCCCTGTAAAGTTCAGAAAATATAAATTTTGGAAATTGAGCTCATCTTAAATGGCAGATATTTAATAAGAAGTGTTCTCTCTTCAGTACTGTTGTAGGCATAAGTAGTGTATCAACGTAAAAGGCATAGCTGCTGACAGTAGCTTATGATCTCAGACCATAACTCAGGCTATTCCTTATTTTCTTTTTATTAAAATATCAGATGTTCTTAGTATGTGTAGTCAAAAGGTGTTTGTTTGTTTTAATATATTTTATTGATTTTGTACAGAGAGGAAGGGAGAGGGATAGAGAGCTAGAAACATCGATGAGAGAGAGACATCAATCAGCTGCCTCCTGCACGCCCCCTACTGGGGATGTGCCCGCAACTAAGGTACATGCCCTTGACTGGAATTGAACCTGGGGCCTCTCAGCCCATAGACTGATACTCTATCCACTAAGCCAAACCGGTTTTGGCTCAAAAGGGGTTTTATCTCTTCTTCAGAAACTGTGTTGTGCATCAAATACTGCCTCAAATTTGGCATATTTTAAATTGTACTTTTGACTCAGTTTGAAGTTTTGAAATTTTTATGCAGCATATCAATATAGCCCTTTAACAAGTTTCAGTTTTAAAAAATACGAAAATCTTCTTAGAGTTTTATTATGATGTAAAGTAAGAAATAATTTCAAGTGAAATGACAGAGTAGCAAGTATACTGACCTTGCTGTTAAAAAAATGTGGGTTGTAAATTATTAGCTGATGGTCATTATTGGCATATTTCTTTCCTATAAATCTATTTTCTTGCTTAAGTAACAATTGAACAGTCCAAAATTTATATGATACTTATTAGAATGCCTGACATGGAAGTTGGTATAAAAAGTTATTTCCTTTCTGCTCCCCTCCTTCATTGTTAATCCCATCTCGTTCTATTTCTGCTCCTATCTAGGAAGGATGTAAATTCCTGATCCTCTTGTCAGATAGGATTTTCCTGTATATAAAGGCATATAAAACACATGTATGTATATAAGTACAGACTGTGACTTTTGTACATGTAAGAAAAACATTCCTAGAGCAGCCAAATAGGTTTTAATTTTCTTTTGAAAAGTTTATATATATCCTCATATATGATATAAAATAGTACTACAAATTGTAGAGCTGTTACAACCATGTTTTAATTACTTTTCAAACACTTCATTAAAAAATTGGTTTGGATAATCTCGCTGCCACTACTGGTTAATTATAAACTTTATGTGATCTAAATAGTTAATTTTCCAGACAGTTTATAATTAGTTTTAAAATAGAAAATTTAGTGGTAATGTAATTATGACAAAAGCACAGATGTAGCATTTTATCCTTTTGTTGTTGTTAATCAGAACCCCATGATATTTTTTTTCATTGATTTTTTGATAACCTGGAAGAGAGGGGGAAACAACCCTTTTGTATGCAGGGTCACTCTCTAACTACTGAGATACACGGGCCACGGTGTATTTTATCTTTTTAAATTGCTTTTCTATGGTAAATTCTTAGTGGATTAAAATTTGTATTTTTCTAATAATTTCTTTGATGCCATTCTAAAGAGTATAAGATATTAGATATTATTGAATTTTCATTTATATATATATATATATATATATATATATATATATATATGATTTCAAGTGTTGTAGTAAGTTGCATTTTTATGTTGAAATATTTTAAAAGAATACTATATTTTTATTAGGTCATAGAATTAAAATTTTCTCATATTTACTATATGCTGAAGCCCAAAAGGTAGTTTAATTTTAGTAACAGCTATATTGAGTTGTTAAAGGTAGTTTAATTTTAGTAACAGCTATATTGAGTTGTTAATGTATTGATTTATTATTCTGACCACTAATTTTAGTATTAAAACATCCTTTTAGAAACTGTCCTGGTGTTCAGTGAGTAATAAAAAAAAATGCTTTTTAAAAATATATATATTGAAATTTATACCCATCATAATTTTACCTTTGAAAAACAAAAGAAAAAATCTAAAATCCAGGACACATCTTATGTAAGTTTAGATTATTTGTAATAGGTATATGCTGAATATGGAACTGATTCTATTCGTTCTACAACTGTTCCTTTTTCCTGCTTTGTAAAATAATTTTTTTGGTTTAGTCTTTTTTCTAGACATTTCTATCCTTGACTTTTCTTTCCAGATTTTGTTTCCTAGCCTGTTTGCCATGTTTCCCTTCTTACGTGTCAGAAAATTATTCTACCTTTCTCCATTTTGGTAAGATAACAATTTATAAAAGAAATCAAAATATTATATTCAGTATAAATAGGTGGTGCACATTGATTTTTTTTTTTGTAACTTTACTAAAAGTGTACATGTTTGTCTGTCTATTCTAACCCTTTGGTTTTCCATTTTAAAAGAAAATGAAATTTATGTTGGAAAATTTTTCCTGGTCAGTTTAAGATATTTTTTGATAAAAGTTTTTTATTTATTTGAAAACAATAAAAATCAGTTTACTTTCTCCCCCAATTTGATATTTCATTGTGATTTTTAAAAACTCCATGTCTTCTTAGGCAGTATTTAGAAATTTTAATGGCTGGCAGAGTGATAGTATGATTGCACGAGTTAAGTGGTTGTCATGCCTTTTATGCCTTGTGGCCAGTCTAAATCTATTGTTATTACTCAGGGAAATTGAAAAGTGTTTAATATATCATGAGTCCAAGATGTGCACTATTTCATTTTACTAACCTAATGGCTTCAATGAAGGACCTGAGAGAGTTTTAGAATAGTAAAATCATTTATCTTGGTGTGATAGCCCAAAATTAGACACATAAAAGGCCTTTTTTTTTACATGAGCATGATGTATAATTTACCTTTTATTTACCCTTTCAGTTTCATTTATCTTCATTCCTTTCTATGGTTTTCTGTTTATTTCTTTTTCTTTCTGCAAGTTGCTTCAATATGCATTTGAAAATAATCTCTGGGGATCAAAATGATTGGATTGTACTTTTCATGGTTTTTTTGTGTTGGTTTTTTTTTAGGCTATCAATAAACATTAGTGTAAAAAATATTTTTTCACCCTTTAAACTACAGTATATTTTTTAACATTTAAAAAATATTGATTTACTTTGTTGGTGACATTTGCAGATAAAGTGATATATACATATATATATATGTATATATACACAAACACACACTGTATAATGACTTTTACATTAAATCCACTGTTTATTATAATTTGTTTTATTTTATAATTACTTATAGACAATTATTTTACTCAAGACAGTAACTAAACCAAGCATATTAGATTTCCTGTTGTGATGTATTAACCTAGTGACTAGATGTAAAATAGAATCCAAAATATAATCCCAGAATGTGAAGGTGGAGAGGAATTAAGGGGTTAACAGACATTTAAATATGTCACAAATTGCATATTGCCAAGAGTGATACCTAACTTCCTCGGCCTTACCCCTTTTTTTCTTCATCCCTTTAAAAAAATCTAAATGAATTACTTTGAATATGAAAATTGATGAATAAGCTGAGGGCAGTAATGATTAGAATCTTTAGGTTCTTTTATAAAATAGTATAACTGAGGTGGAACATCTAAATATTTGACAGAAAGTGTATCAACATTCAGGTAACTATAATGAAGAATGATTCTATACCTGGAAGACTAGGCCAAAGAAGTCTGCCATTTCAGGAATCTTGACTGTGGTTAATATCCCTAGTTTATAATTTGGAGCTTAAGGAAGATAATATTGACAGTGGAAGTATCTGGAATTACCCTTAAGATTTTTGTATACTTATAGATACCTGTGCTTCAAAATTAAAGACCAGCTCCTTTAGGAAGGTTTTCTGGATCATGTAGAAAAAGGCATACAAATTACTAGATTTTTCTTTACACCTGTTATTGGATCAAAGGTCAGCCAGCCTTTGATGATGGGGAAACAAGTGGATGATCTATGTAGTATTTTTTCTTGATCTCCCATCTGCCTTAGATTTATAACTACCTTGTAACTTCTAAACATGGTGATGTCTCAGCAGAAGTGCAGTAAACTATAAACAGTGTGCATCCCAGCTATAGTATACTGTGTACCTACATACATATATCAAATACATTAAATTGTGCTTTCACTTTACATTGAGAAAAGCAACTGGAAAGCAGCAGTGTGGGTCCCAGATATAGTCGAGTCCTTAAAATTTGAATATCAGGTTATTACCTGAAGTTTAAAACAAAGCTTTTGTTTTATTATATGATATAGTAATTGAAATAAATTATTTTTTATAAGGAAGCACTTAAGATGATAGCTTTTTTTAATGCAACAACAGCTTGTGACAAGTACAGATTTATATCTTTCAAGAACTTTTTGCTCTGGTCTAAGTCTATTAAAAGCATGAACTTTATATTGTTACTAAAGTCTTATGCTATAAAATATATCAGGTGAAGAGGATGTTTGTTTTCTAAGGGTGAGTGTTGTTTTCTAAATGCATATAAAAAGCACAAGTCAACTTTTGAGTCCTTTAATTTAAAGTTTGCTAAAAATCCAGAAATATTTTTTACCTTTCAAAATGCACAGTTATCTCTTAGTGTATACATTGAATTTTATTCTGCAGATATTGTGAATTTTGATGACATAGCTTCCTCAGAAAACTTACTACATCTCACTGCAAACAGACCGAAGATGCCTGGAAGAAGGTTGCCTGGCCGCTTCAATGGCGGGCATTCTGTGAGTTAAATTTACTGTTGTAAAATGAGGAATTCAGCAGCTCCAGAGTCCTTCTGAAGATAAGATTGCGGGAGGCTCTATAGCTTTACTAAAGTTTAGAAAACATGAAGTACTCAAGTGGTACATGGTTGTATTTAAGGAGATGTGGGGAATGTGTCCCGCTCATTTAAAAGAGCTGGGAATGGAGGGTTCCAGAATCAGAAATAGAGTGTCCTGAGACCATAACCACAGAGCACTCAAAAGAGAGAGGACACGGTGTATTGTATAATCTGCCTGACCAACAACAATAATTAGAGTTCAGTGGTACATATACATTTTAGGAAAGAGAAAACATCTTTCTCCTTGAAGTAGGAAGTGACTTATGTAATACTAATCCTGGTATATAAATGTGGAACTTCCTTTTATTCTTTTTATACATTACCTGGGATACTAATAATACTTTAGTGCTAATATATTAGTTTTTAAGTACGTATCTTTAGAGAAAATTTTCACGCTGAAGAGAGCACCTGTTTTTCCCTCAAGTTATGCAAGTATCTTATTCAGTTTGAAATTATGTAACATCCTGTTAATAATAATGGAACATTAAGTGCTGAGAACAGAGATAAAATTAAAATTATTTATTTTGTTATCAAGTACTAACTTTTCCTGCTTTGGTGTTTTCTGTTTCTTGATTTAAAAAAAATCATTTAGCCAACTCAGAGCCCAGAAAAAGTCTTGAAGTTACCCAAAGAAGAAGACAGTGCCAACATAAAGCCATCTGAATTTAAAAAGGATTCTTGCAACTCTCCAAAGGTGAGGTGTGGTCCAAGATTTCTATACTGTCATTATGGTCTAAGATTTATGTACTGTATAAGGTTCTTTTTAAACGTCCAAGTTAATGTATTTTGAAGTGTCCTTTAAGAAATATCCCTTCTGCCAAGAAATAAAATAATACCTGCTAAAAAATTGAATTGTTAAAGTTGTCACACTATTCTCTGCAAATCATTTTTCTTTCTTAAAAGACCTCACATTTATTTTAAATGAGTAATATAAGAATGTTATACTGCCAAAACTGGTTTGGCTCAGTGGATAGAGCATCGGCCTGCGGACTGAAAGGTCCCAGGTTCGATTCTGGTCAAGGGCATGTACCTTGGTTGCGGGCACATCCCCAGCAGGGGGCGTGCAAGAGACAGCTGATCAATGTTTCTCTCTCAACGATGTTTCTAATTCTCTATCCTTCTTCCTTCCTCTCTGTAAAACATCAATAATATATATTTTTTAAAGAAAGCCAAAACTGGTTTGGCTCAGTAGATAGAGCGTCAGCCTGCGGACTGAAAGGTCCCAGGTTTGATTCCAGTCAAAGGCATGTACCTTAGTTGCAGGCATATCCCCAGTAGGGGGCATGCAGGAGGTGGCTGATCGATGTTTCTAACTTTCTATCCCTCTCCCTTCCTCTCTGTGAAAAAATCAATAAAATATATATTTAAAAAATAAATAAAATAAAAACTTTTTTTAAAAAAGAGTGTTATATGTTTTCTACTTATTAAAGCACAGATCTATACATTTATTTTACTTTTGTGAAATATAAACTCATTAGGGCAGAAGCATTTACGTGTTTAATTCTTATTTAGTTTGGTACCATAATAAGCCTTGGAATGAGTGGTAGAGTATATGGTTTCTCCCATCTATTTTATGATGTTAAGACCTTTTTCTAAACTCTTGCTATCTTATCTAATAAAGAGGGAATATGCTAATGGACCCTCCTACCATCACTGCCAATTAGGAGGGAATATGCTAATTGACTGCCCCCCTCAAAGATGGCAGCGCCTAGCCAATAAAAAGGGAATATGCTAATTGACTACCACACCTTCAAAGATGGTGACACCCAGTCCCCTCAGCCCCGCTGGGGCAGCAGGTCCATGGCAAGGCCCGGCCCTGCCACTCCACGCCTGCTTCTGGAGTCCCCAGTCCCCTCAGCCCCCCAACCGCCCAGCACTGACCCAAGACGCAGGCAAGCCTCAGATGGCAGATGCCCAGCTGCCCAGGGCTGGCTTGAGGGTGCAGGCAAACCTCAGATGGCAGCTGTCCAGCCACCCAGGGCTGTCTAAGGCTCAGGTAACCAAGGCCAGCCAAGGCTTGCGCTTCCGACAGTGGCGGCAGCAGAAGTGTGATGGGGCATTGCCTTCCCCTGATTGCCAGGTTGCCTCGCCCCTGAGGGCTCCCGGGTGAATTTTCATGCACCGGGCCTCTAGTTTTTATTTAAAGGAGTATTACCACTATGGAATCATATTTAAGAAGGTCAGTTTTCTTCCTTACATTGATTCCAGGGCTATTGTCTGCTATTCTAGTTTACCAGATATACATAATCAGATTCTCGGAGCTGTTAGCAGTCCATTGAAATTGTATTTGCTGTTATTTTAGTGAAATAGTAAAAAAGATTGTCAAACCCATGTATTTATTTTAATGCCTCTTATATGTACTTTATAATTACTTGTAAGCAAAACTCTTTGGGTATTCTAAATAGTAACTTAATATGAAGGATCAAAACAATATTGTAATGGTGATACAGTATTTTCCCATTATCTGTGGCGATTCTGTTTCCAGACCCCCCTCCCCCCAATATATATAATTTTATTTTTAATACGTACATGTATACATACCTTTTTTCTTTGGGGAAGCATCAGTGGCTTCTCTTTAGCGTATCAATTGCCAGGACAAGTTGATCTGATAACCAAAATGGCTACTAAGTGACTAACAGTCAAGTAGTCTATACGCCACTTGGACACTAGGACAAATAGATAATTCATATTCTGGGCAGGACAGAATGAGACAACTCGAGATTTAATCACACTACTCAGAATGGCCTTCAATTTAAAACAGGAATTGTTATCTCTGGAATTGTTTATTTAATATAAAAGAAATATTTTCAAACCTAGGTTGACTGCAGGTAATTGAAAGTGCATAAAGGGAAACTGCAGGTAAGGGAGGGACTGTATATTCTTGCTTCTATATATCCCACTAGGCAAACTATTCATAATGTAAATCTGATGTATTTTTTTTTAAGAAAACAAAATCCTTAATATTTCTCACAAAAATACCTTAGTGATTTGCAAGTTCATTCTGTAGTGTTTTCCAGTTGTGAACACCAGACTGCTTTTAGTATTTCAAATTTACTGTCTATCTTGCCATATTGTTTTATTCATCTCCTTGCTATAAAAACCTTTTGGACTTAAATGTAATATTAAATCTGAATACAAATAAAATCACAATAATTTCTGTTGTATTTTCAGCCATCTCTGTACCTTTCAACACCTTCAAGTCCTTCAAAACCAAATGCGGCTAGTTTTTTAACTCCATTAGAAATCAAAACTAAATTAGAAGCGGACGATGGGAAAAAAAATTCCCTGGATGAAATTAAAGCTGAGATGATTGAGCTGCTGTGCATTGTGGAAGCACTAAAAAAGGAGCATGGGTAAGAAGCCCTTGTTTGCATCCTTGAATACTACTTGACACTTGTGTAAAGAATTCTTCCAAGTCAGATGAAGTACAGATGTAGTATTCCAAGTTATTGCTATCAACAAGTATGTTTTCAAAATAAATTTCCATTAATTGTGCTTATCTCCTTGTGGCAAAAAACTTGAATTAGAAAACTTGTCCAAGTAGCCCAATTATAGGAAAGGTATAGACATATCTATCATTTAAACCTATAAATTTACTGGCCAAATTCAGGAGTTCATTAAACTTAAAAAATTAGGAAAACCATATTGAGTGTTGGATCGATCTGGGTATATCTTTTTGTAAATTTATTTCTCAGAGGACTTTGATTGCTGTTTCTGCTAGAGTCAAGCTGCATATTTATAAAACAAATAGGTTGGGATAGGTCAGTCATCAGCAAACTGCATCTCAAGAGCCACATGCAGCTCTTTGGCCCCTTGAGTGTTGCTCTTCCACAAAATACCATGACCTGGGCGAGTCTATTTTGAAGAAGTGGTGTTAAGTTTAAAAATTTGGCCCTCAAAAGAAATTTCAATCGTTGTACTGTTGATATTTGGCTCTGTAGGATAATGAGTTTGATGACCACTGGGATAGGAGGTGGTCTCTAAGACCCATCTGTTACTTCTGTAAGTTTTTGATAATGGTATATGTTGTCACATACCCTCAGTGGAAGTTAAGAACATTTTCTGTAAAAGCCCAGTAGTTAGATCAAAGATCAGCTATCTAACTGAAGTGAGGGTAAAAGATCAGTTGCTCTTTTCCTTTCTCAATGTCTCCTGTAACTTCTACAACTATTTCCTGGAATCTGGTGTAAAAGTCCCACCAGATACCATGTTATCTCTGAGTTTTAATGTACCATTTCTCCCTCAATACTCAGTTGGCATTGGGTTCTTTGATGAAAACAATATTAAGATGAATAATAGAATGTATTTGTAGTTTGCAGAGCATTTTTGTAAACATCTCTTGGATACAATTAAAAATTTATCTTAAGCGACTAGTTAAATAATACTTTATGCATATATAATCATATAGGGAGAGTATTTGTAATTTGATATATGATGGCTCTTTCTTGAATCCTTTAGTTTATCTCTTCTGAGTTCAGCAATTTTTTCACAGATTCTGTAATATGCACATTATTAACTGTAAGTTATTTCATCTAGGAAATATTTACTGAATACCACCCATGTACCCAAGAACCCTCCTGATTTGTTGATTTTGACATTTTATGTTTTTGATACCAGGTGTGCTTAATGAACTAATAATTACATATACAAATTTCCTATAGGTGCTCTTAAATTAGCTGTAAAATGAATAAAATACTTATTATGTATATTTATTTTTAAACATGACGTATTTTAGAAGTCTTTACTTCCTCTGGAAAAATGAAATGAATGGCAGTGATTTAAGCTGATGAGCATCACAGAAGAGAGAGAGAGAGAGAGTGCGAAAGAGAGTGTGTGCGTGTGTATCCCATGTATGTATACTGTACAGTGATAAAAATGAATTATGGCTACATGTGTCAACATGAATTAATCCAAGAAATGTTGGGGCAGGAAAAGTAAATTAGAGACATACATACAGTATTATTTTATTTACATAAAGTTGAAAAATATCCAAGAGCAAACAGTATTTTGTTTCATGATACATTTGTATGGGAATTAGAAGAAAAAGAACAATCCCGTATAATAAAAGCCTAATATGCAAATTGAACATCACTCCAACCAGCAAGATGGCTGCCCCCATGTGGACACAAAATGGCTGCCACAAGATGGTCAGCAGGGGAGGACTCTTGTGGGCGATCAGGCCTGCAAGAGTGGGCAGTTGGGAGTGATGGGCTGGCAGAGGAGGGCATTTGGGGGCAACCAGGCCAGCAGGGGAGGACAATTGGGGGGGACCAGGCCTGCATTGGAAGGGCAATTTGTTGGGGGGAACCAGGCTTGCCTGGGAGGGCAGTTGAGGGGGACCAGGCCTGCAGAGGAGAGCAGTTAGGGGTGACTGGGCCAGCAGAGGAAGGCAATTAGGGGCTGGGAGCCAGCAGTCCTGGATCGTGAGAGGGATGTCTGACTACCCTTTTAGGCCCAATCCCACTACCCTCCCCACTACCCTCCCGTGCACTCATTCCATGCACCAGGCCTCTAGTAAATATAAAACTCTTCTTATAAAGGGGAGGAGAGAAATGGGATTGGGGGGGGGGTCACTTTTGGATATCAGAGGTACTGATATTATCTCTTTTATTTCCTAAGTTGACTTGGAGTTCTTAGCTTTTTTGCTATGTTAATTATATCTTTACTAGAGGCCTGGTGCACAAAATTTGTGCACGGTGGGGGTGGTGTCCTTCATCCAGCTTGCTCCCTCTCCAATCTGGGACCTCTTGAAGGATGTCTGACTGCCCGGGCAATCAGACATCCCTTTCACAATCCAGGACTGCTGGCTCCCAAATGCTCACCTGCCTGCCTTCCTGATTGCCCCTAACCACTTCTGACTGTCAGCCTGATCATCCCCTAACCACTCCCCTGCCAGCCAGTTTGCCCCTAACTGCCCTCCCCTGTGGGCCTGGTCACCCCTAACTGCCCTCTCCTGCAGGCCTGGTCCCCCCAAACTGCCCTTCCCTGGATCAGGGTGGGTGTTCCCTCGGGGCGAGGGGTGACTTGGGCGAGGGACCTGTGGAGGTTTGCAGGCTGGCCACGTACCCCAGCGACACAAACAGAGGCCTTGGTATCTGGAATGTATTTATCTTCTACAATTGAAACTTTGTAGTCTGGAGCAGAGCCAAGCCTTTTGCTGGCACAGCCATTGAAACTTTGTTGCCTTAAGCAGAGGCCTGGCCGGCCAGGGTTTGCAGAAAACTTGGCTTCCTCCATCTCTGGGAGCAACCCAAGCCTCCCTACTGCTCTCTCTCTGTCTGTAGCCATCTTGGTTGGGTTAATTTGCATACTCGCTCTGATTGGCTGGTGGGTGTAGCTTGAAGGTGTAGCAGAGGTATGGTCAATTTGCATATTACTCAGATAGGATAGTTTATAAAAACATAAATAGACTATGCATTCAGTATTAAAGTCTCAAATGCATAGAATAAGTAATTAAAAAACCAAGGGAGATTGCCATGCCAAGAGTGATGGAGGAATACATCAGTAGTTTATTTTCAGTAGAAAAGTTACAGGACAAGGTGTGTAGTTTGATCTTATTCTTGTAAAGATAAAACAATGCTATGTAAAAAGCTAATATTTGTAAATGTGTTTTTGAAAGACAATAAAGATGTGAAAGTGGTACTAAATTATCAAAACAAAAAGCAAATAGAATAATGTAACAGTATTATAAGTAGAGATATAGAGAATAAGATAAACTAGGAGTAGATCCTAATTTAGATATAGTAAATTAAGTGTATAATAAATTTAGAATAATTGGACAAAAGAAGCATTATTTTATTTAATGAAAACTATCAAAATAGGAAGTTAAATAGCTTAAAAGTACATTTTATATCACATATCAAACTTTAGATAAATATGAGTTAAATATTTTTTAAATTAGTAGAAAATCTAATCACATTAGCTTTATAATCATTGAAACCACAGAAGAAATTAGTTTTTTTCTCATATATTCTTCATGAAATTTTTCAGTTTTTTTCAAGCTATTTCTACAGTAATCTTGAAGATAATTTTCCTAGTATATCAAGAGGCTGATAATGTCCACACTTTTTGGTTTAGAAATTTGATCTATTGATGTGTTCATGATGTTAAATAATGTTCCTATTCCTCCCATTTCCTTTGTTCCTCCCAAACCAACTATAGCCAAATAAAAAACCTGAATATTTGAATACCGAACAGCAGTCATCAGAAATATGAAAATTTTTAGCAACATGGAAATGTTATATAAAATACTTTGTGAAAACAACACATATACAATAGATACTGAGATGTTTGGAAGGAAAAATGACTATGAAGAGGTGGATAGAATATAACAAAATGAACACATGAGTTAAAGAAGAGGGATTGTTGGTTGAAGTTATTTTGTATATTTGGTTTTGGGATTTTAATGTAACATTTAATTTTAAAAATAGAGAAGAGAAATGGTTATCTTATTTAATAAACTATAATTTGCCTTAACTGGGACATATTTTGACATTTGTATTACCAAATTGTTTAGGCCTGGGAAATGCATTTTAACTGAATGTGGGAGATTGCTTCTAAAAACAAGTTACTATTTGTTTTGTCATGAGCTGTTCTGTATTCACTAAAAAAAATTATTTTTATTCTCAGGTACTTGTGCCATGTTTTGTTGAGTATTACCTCTTATACTGTATGATTCCATGTAGAGATTTTGAAATTTTTCTCAGTTAACATGACTCTTTCCTTTAAAAAGTTTCCCCATTTTTTGGGATGTCACACACACAGACTGGTAACATTAGTCAAATGTATATTTTAATTGAAAGCCTCAACAGTAATAAAGACTTTCGTTTTTAGGAAAGAACTGGAAAAACTACGAAAAGATTTGGAAGAAGAGAAGGCAATGAGAAGTAATCTAGAGGTAACTCATTTCTGCCAGCCTTGAGATTGCAGGCAGGACAAAGTAGACGTGTTTTTTCCATCCCAACTTGGTGATGGATTCCTCTACAGTGATGCTATCCTACTTCAGCTGGACACTCCCTGCTGCTTGTAGCCATTTAATTAACCTCTTGTTGACTCCCTGTCACATTCCATTGTGTGATTGAGCACATGCTGTTTGTGCACTACCTCTCATTGGTGGTCCATGAGGCTTGTGGGTAAAGCATGGTTCTTGTCTCTTAAGAGTGTCTACTTCTAGATCTTTTGCACTCAACATTGCTTCTTACTGGAGCTAAGTCCTCTTTTTTTTTTTTTTTCCAACTTTTGCTGGGGCAAAGCTGGTGGTGGTGGTAATAAGATGGCTATTGATTTGCTGACTTGAATTTCTTACTAAGAATTTATAACTGTAATGTCATCGTCTTCACTGTGCTGATGACTGACAATTTCACTTGTTTCCTTTGTCTTCCTTAACTTTTTCCCCATTCTCACTGACTTTGGCCTGTATCTGTCTTTTTTTCTTCATATGTTAGAGAAAGTGTTTCCTGCCTTTTTTCAATGGCTCATTCCATTCTCTGTTTATACTTTTCCCAACTTTTCTCTTGCCTCATTACACTTACCCATTTCTTCTGTTAGCATTGAGACATGGAGAGGACATGGACTTGCCTTTAAAAACTTGAACTCTTCTTTTGGCTTCTACTCATGACTTCCAGTTCTAAACTATGAGTCAGTTAGGCTTAATGCTTCCTGTGCATTATCTCATTGGACACACACAACAACTTGTAGGATTATTGTTCTCATTTTAAGGATGAAGAAACAGGATTAGAATAATTAAGTCACTGGTGGAGCTGAAATTTTTAACAAAAGCAGCCAGACTTCAGAACCTTTGTTCATAGAGATTAAGTTATATAGTTTGAACTTGAGGAAGTCACTTAGCCTTATTTGGGTTTGGTTACTGAGGTGGTATATGTGAAGGTATTTAGTCAATTATCAAAACTCTGTTCTTACTCTTAATATGACACTAGACGATCAGGGCCGGGGAGGGAACACGGGAGGACTCCAGGGAGTGTTCAGCCTGTCTCACCCAATCCCAATCAGTCTGAAGTAGCAAGCTAACCTACCGGTCAGAGCATCTGAGTGTTCACCTTCTGGTGGTCAGTACATGTCATAGCTACTAATCAAAAGAATGGTCAGACACTTAGCATTATATATATATATATATATATATATATTTAATATAATATATATATAATGCTATATATATATATGCTATATATATATATATATATATATATATATCCTTTACTGGTTCTTCTTCCATGAAAACACTTTTTTTTAGTCTAAGTAAAACAAAGAAAAGCCCCCTTTCATGTCCAGATACCCTCTGGATCTACTGTACTTTTCTTTTTTCATTTGGAATTCATTTATTGAAGAAGAAGGGGGAAAAAAGCATGCATTAGCAGTCTCTAATTCTTCACCTTTAATTCAGTCCTGCATTGAATTCACCCTTGGCATTTTTGGTTTACTGATAGCAACTGTCTGCAGTTTCCATGACATTTCCCATTTTCACATTGCCACTCTTTCAAGGATTTGCTTGGTTTTTATGATCCTGCATTTTTATCTTTTAACTTTTCCATCTCTTCCTTTTTTGTGTCATAAGTGAGGTGCTCCCTCAGTACTGTCCTTGATCCTCCTTTCTGTGCATTCCCTCTTGCTTCCCTGAACCCATGAGTATTGTGATTCGCTCTAGTGCATCGCCATCTAAATCTAATCCTTCTTGTCCCATCTTCTATCTTGTGTTTCTAGCTATTAGTTTTTCTGAATGTTCCACTTGAACGTACACTTAGCATATCCCCTATGAAATTTATCATCTTTATTTCCTACTCTTGTGATTCTTTGTTTCTGTCAATGGTTATGTTGCCCTTCTAGGCATTTGGACATGGTACTTCTGTTCTCTTCTGATTCTATTCCATTCAGGCCTGTTAGCTTCACATCCTAACCTTCATCTCCTTATTCCCACTCTTTCTCATGCTCTTTATCTTCTGTTTGGCTTGGTGAAGTTTCTTTTATTCTTATCTCAAATTTCCTTACTCAGTACTTTTCAGGACTTTCTCTTAATTGCTGAATAAAGTTTCACCTTCTCGACTCGGCATATGTCTTTTATGACCTGATCCTAGTTTATCTCTTTTTCCTCACTTGCTGATCCTCCATAGTCCCTTACATTTAATCATCTGAACTTTTATGCCTTTGTATTTTCCTTTGGTCTCATCTTCTCATGCCCAAGTTCTACAGCAGTGGTTCTCAACCTGTGGGTTGCGACCGCTAGCAGGGTCACCTAAGACCTTTGGAAAACACAGATATTTACATTACGATTCATTAACATAGCAAAATTACAGTTATGAAGTAGCAACAAAAATAATTTTATGGCTGGGGGTCACCACAACATGAACTGTATTAAAGGGCCGCGGCATTAGAAAGGTTGAGAACCACTGTTCTACAGATTCTCAGGGCCCAGCTCAGTCACCTTAAGTTGGTACCAGTCTTTTCTGATTAAGATTAATTTATGTTTCTCCAAGTTCATATACTTTTTATAAGAGATTAATTTTATCTTATCATTGTTGCATTATGTACTTCTTTTTGCCTACCTTTTAGCTATAAGACTGTTGGAAACAGGATCTATGCCTGTTTCATCTTTGCACATAGTATGTACATATTAGATAGCTAGTCAACTTTTGTCAAATAGGTAAATGTTCAAGTCTACATGCTAAAAAGGTCTTAAATTCCTAGTATGTAACATGTAGAAATTGAGAAATTTTAAAATGTTTTTCTTGATATTTTTTCCTTACGTTTTATACATACACATTTAAATATATGAAAATAGGTAAGATAATAGATAAGAGGACTAATACAGTGTTGAGTCTCAATATATGATTTGTCAAAAAATTACAAAAATCAAATGAACTGTTGGGTTTGTTTTTTGTTGTTTTTTAATTGATTTGAGAGAGAGAGAGAAATGTTGATTTGTTGTTCACTTATTTATTTATTAGTTGCTTCTTATATGTGCCCTGACCAGAAATTGAACCTGCAACCTTGGTGTATTCGAGGGACGCTCTAATCAAGTGAGCTACCCAGCCAAGGGCCCGAACTGTTGGTTGTTTTTTTTTTTGAAGAAAGTTCTTTGACTCAATATTATTAGACAATAATATTATCAGCTATTAGCCGCTCAATGACTTGTACTATTTGTTTTTTTCCTTAATGGAGAAAGTTTTGACTTGTATTGTAAAAGCACTCTTCTTTAGGCATTTGAGTTTTAGAATCATCTGTTTAGAGAAGAAATTTTATTTCTCCAATAATTAAAAGTAGTACTTTGAGCTACTATGAAGTTAGCATTATATAGCCCTATATCTGAATAATGAACATAAAAGAACTAGAAGAGAGAAACTACAGAAATATAAGTATTTGCCTAATATCTAAACTTATGAAGTCTTTCAGGAGTATTAATGACTCATATGAGATTATTTTTTTCTATACTCTCTCTTCCATCAGTGTTGTTTTGTTCTTTTTTTTTTTTTTCCTATTTCTGTATATCCTCTCCCATTAAAATTGATACGGTTGTCTTTGGACTAGAGACAATAATAGCACATTAGGCAGACCATGGAGCAATTTTGTCTTCACCCAGTCTGAAGACTTAGAATTGTCCCAATCCAATGCTCCTAAAATGTTTAATAATCATATTAGTCGAATAATAAAAAGATCCTGGAGTTAACAAACCATTCTTTTTCTTTTTTTCTTTTAAACATATTTTTATTGACTTCAGAGAGGAAGGGAGAGGGGAGATAGAAACATCAGTGATGAGAGAGAATCATTAATCGACTGCCTCCTGCCCCATCCTCCCCTCCTCCCCTCTACTCTTCCCCTTCCCTGGGGATTGAGCCCACAACCCAGGCATGCCCCTGACCAGGAATCAAACTGACCTCCTGATGCTCAACCACTGAGCCACATCTGCTGGGCAACAAACCATTCTTGAATGGTTAAAATTTCTTGGTGATATTGAATTAGTTTTTTTACTAACAAAATCGCTCATCATATATAATAAAAGCCTAATATGCTAAGTATCTGGTTGTCCAGTTGGCTATTCAGTCAATCAAAATGTAATATGCTAATGATATGCTAAGGCTGCTCAACCACTCACTATAATGTGCACTGACAACCAGGGGGCAGACAGTCCACTGGTCAACCAGTTGTTTCGATGTGCACTGACTACCAGGAGGCAGACAATCAGTGGGTCAATCAGTCCCTATGATGTGCACTGACCATAGGGGGCAGATGCTCTGCTAGAGTCCAGCTGATTGAGACGGAGCAAGATGGGCCAGACATGCCTTGGAGCCTTCCCATGGTCCCTTCCCTGCTGGCCAACTTCCCGTGTCCCTCCCCAGCCCCAGTCCTGCACCTGTGGGGTTCCTTGGCCTGGCCTGCACCCTCTCGCAATCTGGGACCCCTGGGGGGATGTTGGAGAGCTCGTTTTATCCTGATCCCACAGGCCAGGCCGAGGGACCCCACTGGTGCACAAGTTCGTGCACTGGGCCTTTATTTGTTTAATAATGAACTATTTGTCAGAGATTAGTCATAACATGTATGAACTTTTTGGTAGAGGGATGATGTATCAGGAGATAGTAAGGCCTAGATATTTCCACATGCCAAGAAAGGTCAAAGGGGATCAAATGTAAAGAGAGTATTAAAAAGGTGCTTTAGCCGAAACCGGTTTGGCTCAGTGGATAGAGCGTCGGCCTGGGGACTGAAGGGTCCTACGTTTGATTCCAGTCGAGGGCATGTACATTGGTTGCGGGCACATCCCCAGTACAGGGCGTGCAGGAGGCGGCTGATCGATGTCTCTTTCTCATCGATGTTTCTGGCTTTCTATCCCTTTCCCTTCCTCTATGTGAAAAATCAATAAAATATATTTAAAAAAAATAAAATAAAAAGGTGCTTTAGGGCCTTAAACTTTATCAGTACAAGTCGTCTGTCACTAGCATGGAACCATTGGCATGGTATTTAATCTCTTTGAGCATCTATTTAGTTAGTTGTAATATATCAAAATTACATAACTAGTTATTGTGATAATTTAATGAAGTTTTCAAATTTTCTTAAAATTGTGAATTTTGTGAATTTTGAACCTCTGTTATTGGAAGGATACAGTCTGTCTACAGGTCAAAATATTTCTTATACATTGAATCTTAAATGCATTTCTGGGGTTTAATGATAACAATCTAGAAGATGTTATTTGCAGATACAGAAATTGAGACCAAGTGAGGTTAAGTGATTTACCAGCATCACATTGGTTGTACATGAAAAAGAGAACTAAACTGGTGCTTTATGTATATATTTTTATTTTTATTTTTTCTGTTCTTTACTGTCCCTTTTGTTTAGTTAAAGGTCTATGTATAAATTCTTAATTTGGCTTCAAAGATCCTTGTTCTTTGTGGGGCTGATTTTCTTAAAGTTCTTCTGAATGCTCACATGGCTTAACCTTTTTCTGGCTGAAACAACTGTAGTTGCCTTTGTGGTGTTGCCTGCCATTTAGGGACTTGAATAGTGACATTTTCTTCTGTTGAACTTTGTAAACACCATTGGAAATTGGATTAAGACTGGAAATCAGCATCTATAGGCTTGAAGTATGACTAGATCTTAATGACATATGATAAAATAAAAAAACTTGACTAGGGTAAAGATATTGTCTCTGCTGCTCAATTTATGTTTTGTATTTTAGGTAGAAATAGAGAAGCTGAAAAAAGCTGTCCTGTCTTCTTGAAGAGGCACAGACCCAGTATTTATAATGAAACGGAGACTCAGAGGCAACACTATGAACTTCAATTGACTGGTTACTTCAAATTAACAAATGCTGATGCTGTGGTAAAGAAATAAGAGTATATGAACTAATATCTGTAGAAAAGTAGGGGGAGGGCGAATTTTTTTTATATATTTTGCTTTGCCAATATGAGGGGGGAAAGAGGCCTTACTTATGTGCTGGGATTGCAAACTTCTTTTTTAGTTTGCTTGAAAATACTACTGAATCTGTATAAAAAGGAAAATTCACAATAGTTTTTTTTATTGAAACATTATTTTTAAAGAGATCTATACTATAAATATGGTGATATCTTTACAAATAATATGTAAAATATACTATTTGAGAGGAACAAATTAGCTTTATAGTCACTATGTTATACTTAGGGGATATGTACTTTGTATGTATATATATATATATAAATATGTATTTTTCTTTCACTTTTAGCTTCTTACCCAGGATGACACTGTTGTGCCTGTTTGTTTGCAGTGCTGTTTATATTCTGGGCGATATAATAGGAGTTTTCTAGCCTTATCCAGATTACTCACCCATGCATATAGTAATATCTAATGAATTAATCAAAATAATTTCTTCTGCTTTTAGAATATTTCATATTGCTTGCACTATAGGATTTATAAAAAGAATTTAGTTAAGATATATTGGATTGTTAAATATATTTGGAAAAACATGAGCTATATTTTAAATTCATTGGGTGTAAAGAACTAAAAATGTCAATTTAACCCTTAACGTGTTGTGCCTAAAAACTATAGCACATACATGATACACAAACACCAGCCTTATTGCTGTGCTTTCCTGCTTATTTTATAAGCTTCTCTGTTACCCATTTCATAATTTTGTGATTTAATCCTTTATTGCCCCTTCCTCTGATTGTTAATGATTGAAAACAAAACTCAAAACTTTCAGAAGTTCAGTGTGAGGTTTCATACTTTGACAAGTTATCATTATGTGAATGCTAGATTTTACAGTGTTTAATTGACCTAATAGACTAAACTAAGTGGCGGAGATATTTTGGACTGTGATTTAAGAAGCAATTTCATAAGAGTATTAATATATCATTAAATTGTAGCTTATTTAAAACCAAATATAGTTGATCATATCAAAAATGCATTTTCACAAAATGAATGAATTAATAGTTCCATCAGAGTCATTTATGAACAGTTGGATATTTTAAAGTGTTATATGTGTAGTCTGAAAATGTCAGTTTTTATAATAAAAGTAGAAATTTGACATTCTTCATTTGCAAAATAACTTAGATTTTAAGATTTTTTAATTACAAATGACTTAGATTTGAGTACCCTCAATCATGCTTCCTTTTTGTGTTATTTTAAACCACCAAAACCAATATTTTTTTTAAAGTTTTGATCTTATAATTCTGAAATCTTGTGTTAATTTTGTCACATTTCAAATAAAATAACTAAAGCTGAAAATATTAGAAATTCCAATTCATAATTACTTCATATTAGATTTACAACTTACATGAGTGTTTGGAGCAAACCTGATTGTGCTGAATATGTATGTTTTAACTCTTTAAAGTCCTTGGGCTCTTCTGATGAGGTTCATTATTGAACAAAATTGTTTACTCCTATTCTAAAGTTTTTAAATGACTTGTCAAATGAATGACTTCCTTCTTGTTAAATAAATTATACCTTATTTTCTTTTAATGAAAGTCCTCAAGTAGAAATATAAACAGTGTGTCCTAGAAATCATCCTCAGCTTTCTGTCTGAAAAAAAAAAATCTGTAAGTGACCCCTCCTCCCCCTAATAATGGGGTGGGGAAGTTTCAGCAGACTTCAGGCTATTGTTAAAGTTTCTGTTGGTCATTTTCTCACTAGCACATAAAGGCAAGATGGTCATGAGTCCAGAAATACATTTCACGTGTTTGCTTATAAACTTCCTCAATCAGAATAGAAAAATAATTAAAGTACTGTCTCTATTTTTCTACTTTTGACCAAAAAAGTAGAGAAAACCAAACAAACTCATACTCAAAGGGAAAACTGGTTACTTAAATCTAGTAATTTACCAGTATTTGTCCTTGATATGGGAATTCGGTTAATTCCTATTCATAAAGTTTTTAACACAAAATGGTGTATAATAATAACAGCCGTTACTTGGGGGTAAGTCATTATTATTTGCTCTGAGAGCATAAATGACAGACGGGTTAGTAGCACAGAATCTGTCATTGCCAATTTATTTCTGAATGTATCGTTCAGGTTGCTGTTCTTTGAAACACACAATATTACTAATTTCCTAATTGTGCTTCAGTATTAGAAGTAGTATGTATGTGCACGCATGTTTGACCATAAAGCTCTTTTACAGAATTTAATTCTGAAGCTTCTTCAGAAAATCTAAGTCTGAAGATAGGAGAAAGGAAAGTGGGCCTGGAGTAACAGATAATTCTTTTTTATATGCTTCTTACTGTGATCATTGAAACCAAACTCAAGTGCTCTCTAGGTGTTGGTAAACATTTTATGCTTGCACTTAAACTTGAAATGTATAAGCAGAATGAGACAATCAGTTGAAACCAGAAATGAGAAGTGTTACAGACTTCATGGCCTTGTTTTGCTATAGCAATAAAATGACCAAGTGCAATGACTTGATTTAATAAAATCATCTTTTAGAAGTTGCTGCTATGAATATTTTTAACCATGAAATTTTACCTTTGTTTATGCCCAACTTGCCTTTAGTAACTATTGCCTACATAACTATTATGTAATATAATGCAGTTTGGTGGTGTGGTATGCTAACATTCCATGGAGGGTGGGAAAAAAAAATATATATATATATATAAAAACTCAGAAACTAAAAACTCACTGACTTGTTTACAGGTGCTGTTAAAAAAAAAAAAGCATGCTTCTCCTTTAAAAAGAAAAATTAATAATAAAAAATACTATTGCCAGTCGTGTAGTCTCCTGGTTATTTTTAAATTAATTTCAGTATATGCTTAGTGCAGAGTACAGTGAAAATTATATTTCTTTCAGTTTTGTAAATAAAAGAATATAAATAGTAAAATGAAAGCATTAAAAGTTCTAGATCTGTGTGATGTTTACTAAACATTTGTGAGTCTGTTTTTTTCACCTAGAACTGTGAGATAATATTTTCTATGTCACAGGAATATTGGGGGAATTTGAATGATTTATATAAAGTACCTTATAGAGTGCTTAGCATGGAGTTTTTTTGTGTGGTTCTTTTTAAATAGGAACCTCTCCAAACTCTTCCCAAAAGCATTTTACAGAGATGGATACGTTTAAGAGAAAGTACTGCCTTTGGGGGGAAATACTCCTTTCCTTTGTATTATATTCACAACAGAGCTGCTTCCATCTCACAGATTACACCTTTCTGGCTACTCAGTGATTGGCAGAACGGAGAGGACTGTGCCCAAATTGTGTTATTGACTTAGAGACTGTGAGATTTAAAACATTTGAAACACAAAGAGCTAGACTCAGCCTAGGAGCTCTCTGCAATTACATTCTGCCACGTGGAAAAGGCTGATTTGAAAGAACCTACTTAATGAAGCATACAGAGATGCAAACAACCCACGAGCATTTTTAAACTGATTACAAATCATTCCTGAGCCCCAGCTACACATGCATTGCTAGGTTCCTGAAGCATAAACCTGCTCATCAACGTGGGTTTCTGAACTTACAACTGGAAATCCTGGTAAATACTGTATGACACAGGGAGAGTCCGGAAGACATCAGGACTATGTACTCATTGAAAATATGCCACGTACGTGGTTCCAGGCTTTCTAGAAATGCACTGTGAGACCTGAATCTCAGAAAATGAATAAGACGCCACTGTGAAGCTCTCAAGCTTTGGTGCAACACAGTTCAGCTCATTTTGGGGGGAAAGGTTAAGATCACTGAAATTGTTGGCAGCTGAGGTAGAAATGGGGGAAGTGGCGGGGGGCAGGGGGAGCGCAGCGGTGCTGTGTCTGCTCTGGTACCTGCTGAGCGTAGTCAAAGGTGATCCTGAGCGCCTCTGCGTTCCGCCTGCCTTCTCTGTGCCACATCCTGGCGCCGTGCGCGGGGCCCCATCGCTGTTGCGCATTTGGCGCGTGACCTGCCACCCCACTAGCCACTGCGCTCAGGCGGGCACGTGCCACCCACAGCTGTTGCCCAGCCGCTACTGCGGCTCCGGTGGGATGGCAGGGGGGCCGGGTGGTTGTGCGGCGAGTTGAAGTGGCGGAGCCAGGGACATCGCTGCGGGTGGCGGTGCTATGCCTGCTCTAGCACCCCTTGCCCGACCTCTGCCAGTAACCTGGCAGGATGGCAGGGGTTCAGGACGGGGGACGCAGGTGCAGGTGTGGACGGCTCAGGTGCGGTTCTGTGCCGCCTCTAGTACGTGCTGAGCTGGCCAGCTACATTGCCCCCGTTCCCCACCAGCCACCCTACCCCCACCCTCGCGCCACCAACTTCCTGAGTGGCTGACTGCAGCTTCTTCAACTTATTCTTTGGAACCATCTGCCTTCCTCTAAGAAGTTTGATTTCTAAGTCTTTGTAAGCAGCAGTATCCTGAGGGTTGATGTCATCACCAGTGAAGGTGATGCAGAGGAGATGGCACAACCCAGCCCCAGAATTTCCTGCACCTTATCCCTTAGCTCTGTCTGTCTTCCTCTCAGAAGTTTGATCTCCAAGTCTTTCTGTTGTAGTCTGTCAGCAAGGAGCAGTTCGCTGCTGCTTTTGGAGCTCTGACGTTTCATGCTTCTGTTCTAGTCACCACAGAGTTTCAGGTCTCTCATTCTCTGCTCTTAACATTGCCTGAGTGGCTTTCC
>JAAGEH010000018.1:76122259-76145093 GCA_011751065.1 Lasiurus cinereus | reverse complement strand
TGAGACCTCCCGGTGGGCCTCTTCTGTTTCCTCTGTCTCAGAAAACACACGTTGCCTTCGGCTTTCTTGTCACACAGTGGTCATTTATTTGGTTATTGTTATATTCGAGGTAGAATTCGCACATGATGCGCGTCCATGTTTAGAGCGTTTGCGCCAGTGCCCACACTAATCTTCCCATCGCCATGGATAACTTGGCTCCAGAGCTGTCGTGAGACTTCGTCTCAGTCCCTGTGATGGGCTTGTGAGGCTCTGATCACTGATCCAGGAGTTGATAAACTGGTAAACATTTGCTATGTTTGCAGGTGACATCAGATTGGAAGATAGGTGGTTAGAATTGGGAGAAATTAAAGTGAATATCTTAAAAGTTATACAGAAGACATGATAGGTAAGTTAGCAGAATGTTCAGATTTTTAACTAACAGTGGAAAATTGTCTATTAGAGTAGTAATAATAAGGATTATAACGTTCCCCAAATATTTTCATTTCAATAGGAGTGATGAAGTACCAAGACCCTCCTTCCCTCCTTTTCCCTCTTTCCCTCCCTCCCTCCCTCCTTCCCTCTGTCTTTTTGTAAGGAAGTTTAATGATGTTTAAAAGCTCACTTTCTGGAGTTATACTTTCTGGGTTTCAATCTGGGTTCTACTAAATTACTCCTCATGGTCGGATTATGTAAGTATTTCCTAGTCTATAAAAGGAATAAATGATAGTGCCTGCCTTATGCAGGGTGTTCTGCAGACTAAGTTACAATGAATGTAAAGTTTTAGCTCAGGGATCGGCCCATAGTAAGTTTTTAAAATACTGTTGTTATTTTAGAGGCTCTAAAATTAGGGTAATGTGTTATGGGTATCAGAGTATGTTCTATCATAAAACTGGGAAGTTTTAAAAGTTGGGCGTTCTGAGTTATCATTTAAGTCGCTTTTAAGATCTTTGTTTGATGGAAGAGTTTTCAGTCACATTACTAACTTGGCCTTAAGTACCCGTAGGGAAAGCTGCATAACTGTAATTGGAGACTTTATTTAACAGTATTATCTTCATTCTAGCTTAAAATAGCTGATCTCATTCTCCTCTATACTAGCCCTTAATCGTACCATACAGTCATTAGGATATAGAATTCAGAGTGTGGAGATAACCAAAACCAGACACTGAAGTAAAATTAAAGGCAAGTTTTTCAATAAAATTTTTATTTTAGGAGTGAAATATGCTCAAATATATTAATAGATTTGTTGGAGACATTTGTCAACACTGCACTACTGAGATGGGTTAGTAAGAAGCAAGGAAAATTCCACTGGGCAAGTAGAATAGGGAAACAGACTAGATAAGTAAACAAAGTCAAATAACTTGAGCAGTTTACAGCTAGTAAATCTCAAGACCTTATCTTCCCTAACCAAGGGCACTTGAGAGCAAATGGTTTATAGCTCTCCTCCCTCAGCAGAGAGTACATAGTTTAAGTCACCCTGGCCTGGGGAAATAGAGGACAAAGGCCCAATTAATGCCATTTAAACCCGAAGATGGAGGAAGTCAGGGGAACAAATAACAAAAAACGCAAAAGGTCCCAGGTTTGTTTCTGATCAAGGGCATGTACCTTGGTTGCAGGCACATCTCCAATAGGGAGCATGCAGAAGGCAGCTGATCCATGTCTGTCTCTCATCGATGTTTCTAACTCTCTATCCCTTTCCCTTCCTCTCTGTAAAAAATCAATAAAATATATTTTTAAAAACCAAAAACGCAATGAGAAGCAGACACCAAGATAACAGTAAAGCAATGAAACTGACCAGAGAATAACTCTAAACTTCCCTGTACACTCATTTCAATGCATCAGCATATTAAAAATGCCCTTGGAAAGCTGCTGAATATTCTGCTGAAACCCTGAGTTTCCCCGACAGAAGATTATAAACCCTTAAGACAAAGAATACCAGGTGAGGGGTCTCTCTCTGGAGCACACCCATGCCTTTTCTCTGGCAAGAACTTTTTACTTACTTTTTCCTAAACGCTAACAAAAAGACTTGCAACCAACGGGGCAGCAAGCAGCAACAGCTTGTCTGGGACTACCCCCCTACACCTGTCTCCAAGCTTCCATTTTCTCTGGCTTCCCAGGGAGCTAACAGCAGCCCCGCTTAGGCTCTCTCCTATTGCCTTTTCTATCCAAAGCCCTTCCTTTGTTTCACTGTCCCCATCTTTAATAAACTACCCTTAAAATCACCTGAACTCGTATTGTAGAATCTTTCCTACATGAAGTCAAGAATCCACACAGTATCCTCTAGCCTGAAGCAGACCCATTGGTCCCCATCTGGTAACACCAGGACCTATAACCAAGATTACTCTACCCAGTTAAGCTGCCAGTTAGAATCGATGGACAGATAAAGAGCTACCCACATGAGAAAAAGCTAAAGGAGTTCATCAAACCAGTATTATGTATAATGTAAAAAAAAAAAGGATAAAAAATATGAACAATGAAATGGCAATAAATATATATCATCAACAATTGAATCTAAAAAACAAAATAAACAAGCAGAATAGAAATAGATACATAGATACAAAGAACATTTTGATGGTTGCCAGATGAGAGGGGGTTTGAGAGGATGAGTGAAAAGGTGAAGGAATAAAGAAGTACAAATTGGTTGTTACAGAATCATCATGGGGGTGCAAAGTACAGCATAGGGAATATATCCAATAATCCTAATATATAAAAAACCAGGGGCCGCCATGACCTAAATGAATGACAAACAGCAGGCTGCTGGCAGGAGGGAGCTCCCTCCTGACCCTGGCCTGGATGTGGCGGTAGTAGGAGGAAGCTCTGGGCCTCATGCAATTGGGGATGTTGCCTGCCTTCATATCGGACCCTGACAGGAGGGAGCTCCAATCCTCAGTCATTGGATATCTTGCTGTCAGCAGCCTGCCAGCCAGGAATCCCATTCTCCTACACACTGGATCCTGATTGGACACTGGCTGGCTTCCCATTAAAATTAATTTGAAAACAGTATCCCATGAGGCCAGCATTTGTGATGATTATTAATAAATCTCAAGGAAAACTCTAGATGCAGTAGGAATATTCCTGCCTGAACCCATTTTCACACATGGTCAGTTATATGTTGCTTTCTCTCAAGTTCAAAGAGCTAATGATATTAAAGTTAAAGGTGTAGATACTTCATCATAAAGGAAATTAGTCAAGCACTCTGAAAATGTTTTCATTCTTAATGTAGTATACAGGGAGATATTAGAATAAGTTTAATCAATTTATCGATCACTGTTTGTATCAGTGTTTTTACATCATGTTTTTGTTTTTATATCATGTCTTTGTTATTATATCATGTTGTGATTGTTCATTTATTATAAATGTATATATTATTTTCATATACATTTTACTAATTTCCTTCATCTCTGACACTTCTATTATAGAGAAAAGGCAAATAGCAATATTAAAATATTTCCTCTAATTAATTTCTTTTAATGTACACAAATATCATGCACTGGTCCACTTGTATTCTAATAACTATGTATGGTGTCAGATGGGTACTAGATTTATCAGAATGATCACCTAGTAAGTTCGGTAATGTCTAATCATTGAGGTATATACCTGACAGAAATATAATAATGTATGTCATCTTTAATTGAAAAATAAATAAGATTTATTTTAAAGTATTACTTTAATTATTTATCTCCATGTTATAAAAATCTTTTGAACTTAATTGAATACAAATAAAATCAGAAAAATTTATATGATCTTTTCATCTACCTTTCAATACTGTCAAATGTCTCAAGTGCTTCTAAACCAAATGTGTTTTTAAAAAGAGCAATAAAAATGTGAGAGTGATACTAAATTATCAGATCAAAAAGCAATTAATTAGAATAATATAACATTATTGTAAGTATAGTTAAAGAGAGCAGGATAAATATTCTAGAAGTAGATTCTAATTTAGATATAAATGAAATGTATATTAAATCCAGAATAATAGAATAATTGGACAAAGGAAGCATTAATTTATTTATTAATAACCTTATGAAAAAAGGAAGTAGCTTAGAAGTACCTTTTATATCACATAGGAAAATAAACTCTAGAAAAATTTGAGTTAAATACTACTTAACAACTGTAATCAGTTAAAACAGAAAATTTGGCCGAAACCGGTTTGGCTCAGTGGATAGAGCATTGGTCTGTGGACTGAGGGGTCCCAGGTTCAATTCTGGTCAAGGACATGTACCTTGGTTGCGGGCACATCCCTAGTGGGGGGCGTGCAGGAGGCGGCTGATCGATGTCTCTCTCTCATCGATGTTTCTAACTCTCTATTCCTCTCCCTTCCTCTCTGTAAAAAATCAATAAAATATATTTTTAAAACAGAAAATTTACTCCCAATATAGTTTTTAAAATTTTCTTCCATTCTCATATATTCTTTCTCCATGAGAGTTTTCACAGATTTCTCAAGCTATTTCTATAATACTCTTGAAGATAATTTTACTAGTAGATTGACAGACTGAAAATGTCCACACTTTTTATTTAGAAACTTAATCTACTAATATGTTAAGTAAACTTCCTATTCCTCCCATTTCCTTTGTCCCTCTCCACAAACCAACTAACCAAACAAAAAAACTGGTTGTTTGAATACAAACAACAGTTGTCAGAATTGTGAACATTTTAGCAGCATGGAAATGTCTTAAAATACTTTGTGAAAAGACACAATATAAAATATATACTTAGAGCTATGGGGGAGGAGGGGTGACTCTATAAAGAAGTAGATGCACACAGAAAAACGAACACATGAGTTAAAAAGAGGGATTGTTGGCTGAAGTTTTTTGTTTATTGGTTTGGTTTGGGGATTTTAATGTAATGTTTGGCTCAGTGGATGGAGCGTGGACCTGTGGACTGGAGGGTCCTGGGTTTGATTCTGGTCAAGGACAGATGCTTCGGTTTTGGGCTCCATCTCCAGTAGGAGATGTGTAGGATGCAGCCAATTAATCATTGATGTTTCTCTCTCTTTTTCTCTCTCCCTTCCTCTCTGAAATTAATAAAAATATATATTAAAATTGTTTTAAAAAGTTTTCCCCATATTCTGGGACGTCAGACAACACAGAGACTGGTAACATTAGTCCATTTATTAAAAGAGTTAACAGTAGTATGTAGCCCTGGCTGTGTAGCTCAGTTGGTTAGAGCATTCTTCTGATATGCCAAGGCAGTGGTTGGCAAACTGCGGCTCGTGAGGCACATGAGGCTCTTTGGCCCCTTGAGTGTGGCTCTTCCACAAAATACTGCGGCCTGAGCGAGTCTATTTTGAAGAAGTGGCCTTAGAAGAAGTTTAAGTTTAAAAAAATTGGCTCTTTCAAAAGAAATTTCAATCATTGTACTGTTGATATTTGGCTCTGTTGACTAATGAGTTTGCCAACCACTATGCCAAGGTTATAGGTTCAATCCCTGGTCAGGTCACATATGGGAAGCAACCAATGAATGCATAAATACAGAACAAATTGATGTTTATCTCTTTAAAATCAATCAATAAATAAAAAAATTAAAAATGTTTTGAAAGCCTCAACAGTAATAAAGACTTTGTTTTTTAGGAAAGAACTAAGAAAACTGAAAAGATTTGGAAAGAAGGCAATGAGAAGTAATGTAGAGGTAACTCATTTCTGCCAGCCTTGAGATTGCAGGCAGGACAAAGTAGACGTGGTTTTCCATCCCAACTTGGTAATGGATTCCACTACAGTGATGCTATCCTACTTCAGCTGGACACTCTCTGCTGCTTGTAGCCATTTAATTAACCTCTTGTTGACTCCCTGTCACATTCCATTGTGTGATTGCCAAGTTGAATTCAAGATATAATTTTGCCATTTGCCCATGGACCTAGTGGGCCTTCAAAATAAAACTTCACAAGATTTTTTGGAAGAAGGACCTGAGCCTAATGATGATCCAGTGGGCATACAAGTTAGCTTTGACACTCAGAGTTTTGTGCCTGTAGCAGGTTGTGCAACAAACCAGCTTTAAGATGAAGTTTATGCACTCAGTAACCTCAGTGATCACTGAGCAACACTCTGCTCAGGTGGACTCTGTACAGATCTTACTCTACTCTCAGTAAGGTGACCTCAATCCATTATATAGCATCTTGGGTGCCACAGTCAGGGTTGAACTATACTAAAGCATAGTTCACCCCCATAAGGAACTACTTGCAATGCTGCATTCTGGACGTTGCTAAGAAATAAATGAAAAATATGTGATAATCTTCCACCACCATCCCACCACCACCACCAAAGAAAATACTGTGACTGGCTCTTCTGATTACCAACTCTACCTTTTAAGATAGTCCTGTAATTAATGATTAAGTATATAGATGGACAGTGTCCACACCACATATAATATGTGTGTGTGTGGAGGGGCAAAGAGGAGTATCAGTTAAAAATCCTGGGTTGTGTTTGACAAGATTTTTTGCGTTATATTCCTTCTGCCCCCCTTTTTTTTAAAATATATTTTATTGATTCTTTACAGAGAGGAAGGGAGAGGGACAGAGAGTTAGAAACATCAATGAGAGAGAAACATCGATCAGCTGCCTCCTGCACGCCCCCTACTGGGGATGTGCCTGCAACCAAGGTACATGCCCTTGACCAGAATCAAACCTGGAACTCTTCAGTCCACAGGCTGATACTCTATCCACTGAACCACACCGGTTTCAGCCCTTCTGCTCTTTTTATTTAAAAAAAAATGATTATTATATAAAAGACCAGGCCCTGACCAGGTAGCTCAGTTGGAGCATCCTCCCGATGTGCCAGATTTGTAGTCTGATCTCTGGTCAGGGTGCATACAGGAGTCAACCAACGAATGCATACATGGGTGGAACAACAAATCAATGTTTCTCTCTTCCTTTCTCTCTAAAAAAAAAAAAAATCAATCAATAAATTAAAAGACTAAAGCCTGGTTAGAATGAAAAGTGACATAAATAACAATAATCACAGCTAAATTTGAGTATTTCTTGTATGCCAGGCATACAAGACTTACTTACTCCTAGAGGAAAACCCTACAAGACTGATACTATTTGTCATGTTGTAGAATTCTGACCTACAACCTCTGGAGCAACTAGCCTGGGAAGCGAAACTATAGCCTCTGCTGCAATCAGCCCAGAGAGATTAGAATGTGGTTAATGCCAGCTTCCCTATATGATTGCCAGCTTCCCTATTTGACTGCACCCTTCCAACTCAGGACCCACCAGAGAAAGCCCCAAACTAACCATATAAGAAACCTCTCTACATAGTCGACCTTCAGCTCCCCATACCATCAGAGCATACACAAAGCCTTTCTTTTTTCACCATTGTCAAAGGAAAATTGCACCAGAGTTAAACAGGTAAGTCTTTATTCAAGACTACATAATAGGAAAGAGTGAACTCAACCCCTTTGAAACTAAAGGTGGGAGAGTTTTGAGGCATTGGAGTGAGCTCGTGGAAGAGTACTGGAAAGCCATTAGGGGAGGTTGGTCAGTGTCAGTAAGCCATCTGTTTGCTAACTGATGCTTAAGAAGGTTGGGCCCCTGTGTGGTTAGGGGTATGGTCTTTCTCTCTTTTTTAAAAATACATTTTATTGATTTTTTTTTTTTTTTTTTTACAGAGAGGAAGAGAGAGGGATAGAGATAGAAACATTGATCAGAGAGAAACATCAATTAGCTTCCTCCTGCACACTCCCTAGTGGGGATGTGCCTGCAACCAAGGTACATGCCTTTAACAAGAATCAAACCTGGGACCTTCAATCCAAAGGCCAATGCTCTACCCACTGAGCAAAACCGGTTAGGGCCAGAGGTATGATCTTTCTTGATTACCTTTCAAGGGGATGGCTCCCAGGACCTTAAAACACTCACTCCTAGGTTGTAGTCCAAGAGGTTGGAAGATTTACACCTCAAAGGGCAGAGAAAGAATTTATACTTGCAAGTTTTCTCAAGTAAATGCTATAGGAAAAAGGGAGATCAGGGGTCTACAGACTAAGACACCTGTTTAACTTTAAGTCAAGCTGAGGATAATGTGGTCACTTTAGTCACGCTTGAGTTTTCCCACTGCCCTGCCTGCCTTTGCTCCCTGCCATGCACACGCAATGCCAACTGACTGCCTTCCTATATCAGGCTCTAAATATTTTTGTCCTTAGTGGTGAAGGCTTTGTTCTCCTATAAACACGCAGAATTCCATTTTACACAGAGTTAGAATGTAAATTTAATGCTAACCAAATCTTGTTTTGTTAACTATTGTCTGCCTGAAGCCTGAGAGCTGGTTGTAATTCCTTATGTCTTTCCAAAGTACACTGAACTCTCTTTTCTTATCTAAAGAAGCTACAAAGCCTTTTGCTCAAATTAAAGAGGAAAGTAAATCTGTAAGATGTCCAGATATTCAGCAGTCACAGCCTTTGTTTTCTTATCGGAATCAGTTGATTAAAATTCAGGTTCCACCTTTCCCCTACCTCCAAGCAATTTACTACAAGTGCTGACAAGTCCTGGCTGGCCTGCTGAGCTGTGGCAATTGTGCTCTCATTAAAGACTTGTTGTCCTCCTTCCCTAAGGGTGTTTGTGTGTGTGTGTATGTATGTGTGTGTGTGTGTGTGTGTGTGTATTGTTTCACATTCTTAGATAATGAAAAAAGCACATTTCTGAAATTCAGTCACATGCCACATAAAGATATTCCATCAAGAGGGACCACATATAAGTTGGTGGTCCTATAAGATTATGATGGAGCAGAGAAACTCTTATTGGGCTGGTGACTGGGACCCATCCTGAAGTTATACTGCAAAGCATTACTCGCGGGCTTGTGATGTTGCTCAGGTAATCAAACCTTTTGCACTGCCAACAGCACACAAGTACAGCACATACAATTTTGTCCATTATATAATACTTGATAATGGTAATATAGACTATGTTACTTATTTTTGTGTTTACTGTACTTCTTAAATTTTTTTGTTAATCCTCATCCGGGTATAGTTCTCGGTTTTTAGAGAGTGGAAGGGAGCAGGGGGAGGGGGGAGAGAGAGAGAAGAACATCAATGTGAGAGAGACATGTTGATTGGTTGCTTCTCGCATGCATCTGCCCCAATAGAGGCCAGGGATTGCACCTGCAACCAAGGTACATGCCCTCGACCCTTTAGTCCATGGGCCAACGCTCTAAACACTGAGCTAAACTGGCTATGGTTATATACTATACTATTATTATTTTATAGCATACTCTACTTATAATCATACATCTTGTGTTGAGCATGTTTCTTTGATTGAATTATTTTATCTCCTGCTTGACTTGGTCTCATTTTGTTTTATAAATATAGTGTAGCCTGAATGTACAGCACTGATAAAAGCTACAATAGTGTACAGTATTGTCCTAGGCTTTTGTACTTTCTCACCATTCACTCTGACTCACACAGGGCCAATTCCAGTCCTGCAAGCTCCATTTATGGTGAGTGCCCTATATAGGTGTACCATCTTTTCTTTTTATTTTTTATTATTTTTTAAAAATATATTATATTGATTTTTTACAGAGAGGAAGGGAGAGGGATAGAAAGTTAGAAACATTGATGAGAGATACAGACATCGATCAGCCGCCTCCTGCATGCCCCCTACTGGGGTTGTGCCCGCAACCAAGATACATGCCCTTGATCGGAATAGAACCTGGGACCTTTCAGTCTGCAGGCTGCCATTCTACCCACTGAGCCAAACCGGTTTCAGCAATCTTTTATATTTTATACTGTATGTTTTTTGTACCTGTTCTATGTCTAGATACACAAATACCTAGCATTGTGTTACAACTGCCGATAGTATTCCGTACCATAATATGTTGCACAGGTGTGTAGCCTCGGAGCTATAGGCTATACCAAAGAGCCTGGGTGTGTAGTAGGCTGACCATGTAGGTTTGTGAGCACACTTTATGATGTTCACACAAAGATGAAAATGCCTACAATGAGAAAATGCATTTCTCAGAACATATGTATCTGTCTTTAGGCCTCACGTGGGTGTAGTTCTAACTCCTATCATCAATCAATGTTTTATTAGGAAAAAATTTAGAATAATGCCTTTTTAAAAATTACAAGGCTTTTTAGAGCTTTCTTTGCCAAGTCACAAATCAATATCTACTAGACTTCACTTTTTTGTAATCTCTAAATGTTTTCATAATTCTATAAAGTATTATTTACAGAGCATAGTTAAGCAGGGGGAATGAATACAGAAAAAAAACTTTTTACAAGCGACAAAGTGGGATACAGAAATACATACATTGTAATATCAGTCTCTAACATTTAGAGATTACAAAAGATTGAAGGCTGGTATATATGGTATATATTGTGACTTTTCAAACTTTAATGTGAATCACTAAGGATTTGGTCAGCTACATATTCTGATTCTGCAGATCGGGAGTGGGGCCTGACATTCCACATTTCTAAACTTTCTTGAGAATGTCCAGGCTGTAGGCTCATATACCTTGAGAAGCATCAGCATACATTAGTTTGTGTAAAGAGAATACTCAGATTTTATATATATACTAGAGGCCTGGTGCACGATATTTGTGCACAAGGACAGGTGTCCCTCAGCCCAGTCTGAACCCTCTCCAATCTGGGGCCCCTAGAGGAATGTCCGACTGCCCGTTTAGGCCCGATTCAGGAGGATCGGGCCTAATTGGCAGTTGGACATCCCTCTCACAATCCAGGACTGCTGGCTCCCAACTGCTCGCCTGCTTGCCTTCCTGATCACCCCTAACCACTCCCCTGCCAGCCTTTTTGCCCCTAACTGTCCTCCCCTGTAGGCCTGGTCACCCCTAACTGCCCTCTCCTGCAGGCCTGGTCCCCTCCAACTGCTCTTCCCTGCAAGCCTGAGTCCTCCCAACTGCCCTCCCCTGCTAGCCATCTTGTGGTGGCCATCAGGGGACAGGATATGTCCACATGGGAGCAGGATCTTTGACCACATGGGGCAGCCATCTTGTGTATTGGAGTGATGGTCAATCTGCATATTACTCTTTTATTAGATAGGATAGACGCTTGGTGCATGGGTGGGGGCCAGCTGGTTTGCCCTGCAGCATGTCCCGGATCAGGGCGGGGGTTCCCTTGGGGAGTGAAGCAGCCTGGGCAAGGGACCTATGGTGGTTTGCAGGCCAGCCATGCCCCCCAGTGACCCAAGTGGAGGCCCTGGTTTTGGATTTATCTTCAGTAATTGAAACTTTATAGCTTTGAGTGTAGGACTGGACCCTACATCTCCAGGAGCAACCCTAGCCTCCTGCTCTCTCCAGCTCCATGGATGCTGCCATTTTTGTTGGAGTTTATCTTCTGTCATTGAAATTTTGTAATACTGAGTGGAAGCCTGGGCCAGGAAGGGCAGGCAGAAAGCTTGGATTCCTCCATTGCTAGGGAAACCCAAGCCTCCTTCCTGCTCTCCTTGGCCATAGCCATCTTGGTTGGGTTTATTTACATATTTGCTCCTGATTGGTTTGTGGGCATGACTTGTTAGTGTAGCGGAGGTACGATCAATTTGCATATTACTTTTATTAGATAGGATATATATATGTAGTTTATGCTCATTAAAGTGTATGTATACATATATAAAAATAAAATGAAAGCAATAAAACCAGACTGGAAACATACCAACTACAAAAAGAGATGTGGGGTCATGGGTAAATTTCTTTTATTCTATTTTTCTTTTCCTTAGCAAAATATATCCTCAAATTTTTCTGCAGTGGACATAACTTTTTATTTTCATAGAACATTTTCTCTTTTTCAGTAGCAAGTCATGTATTGAATCTCAAAAGTGATGGAGGTTGTGGACAAAGGTTCTAAGAGCGGTTGATACTTGCCATATACATAGTGGTTATGTCACTGTGATGCTGTCTTACAGTCTCTTGAGCAGCCAGGTGATTTGGGAAGTCCTTGCTGTGATTCATCCACCTAAGACAATTTTAGAGGGTCACATTTTTCAGTGAGGGGGCGGTGAGACCAAAGAGTCAAGAACCAGACATCTTAGTACTGATGATGGCCACTTTTCACTTGATTCACTCCCAGGACTCTGAATGGAAAGACTTGACCAGCTCCTCCCAGGACAAAGTTCTGCTGGGATCAGGAAAATCTGTGAAGCAAATTCAATAGCACTTCAACTTTCTCCTTTTCCTATCTGGGAGACAACTGTCTAAAGGAAATCTGTAAGTACATTGCAGGCATTTAACATGGAGGTTAGTAAGTGCTTTAAAAAGAATTTTTACTTAAAAATAACCTCAACATATTTGGATGAAAGTGTTGGAGGGAGGTGTACTATTCGGGTTGCTCTATTAGACATGGTTGTTATTAGTTTTATTTTTTAAATTTATTTTTATTGTTACCATGACAGATGTCCCCATTTCTCCCACCTCCACCCAGCCCTCGTGCCCCCTTCCCTCTGGCCATCACCACACTGGTACCTGTGTCTATGGGTTATGCATTTACAGACAGTCCTCAGGTTACACCGGACTCACCATACGTTGTTTTGTGGTTATGTCGCCATCTCCCATTTATTTATTAAAAAAAAAAGTTTCATCATTTTGACATATGTACACATGTGCTCCATGTTTACATTATTTATTTACCACAATTAAAGGTCAGGAATTGTTTTAAATTTTTTTAGATTTTTAGATTATTATTTTAGATTTTTTTTACTGTTTCATTTCATTGCTACTATGTATGTGCTCCATCTGAGTGACATAGGTGCTTATGTAGATGGGTTCCGACTTTCAGCAAAAATCGCTACGTCACGATTTGGGATCTCTGACATAACCCAAGAACCTACTGTATGTTCTTTGGCTAATCCCTTCAGTCATTAGGTAGTTGTATTTACTTGTACCAAGTAAAGGAAATGGGAGTCACATAAAAAACAACCTGAGAGGGAGGCTTAGCCATTGCTTATAGCTACTATTTGGTTAATTACATATTGATTTGTTCTTTGTAGCTGACTGCACTTACCAGGTTGGGTTCCTGTCGAGCTCATTATATTGACAGCTCTTTCTACAAAATACTATGCTCCATTTTAACATTTAGCAAGAACAGCATTTAGTAAGAACTTCCCAGACCTTGAGTTCCTTATCCTAACAACTGGAGTTTAGCTGACTTGAATAAATACATTTATTTAAAAGAAAGGAGATAGTGTAAAATGAAAACTTCATTGTGCCCATTCTGCTTTTCTCATACAACAGATATCAGATTTTGAGTCCCAGAGGGAAAACAAACGAACCTGGCAGGTCCTAAAGAAAGAATTCAAAGCTCCTACCAGCCACCAGGAACTAAGCAGTGCGTGAAATCCCTTCAAAGACCCAAGCATGGTGCACAGGAGGACTCTGAACTTTAGGGTGAATCCTTATTATAAAGATGAGGTCATTTCTAAGAAATTTAAGGAATTTACTTACTGATACTGTAAGTGTTGGGAAAAGCTAGAAAGAAGTCTTCTTTCAGCAATGGAGAAAAGAGTGAATAAAAACCACTGGTTTTGAGTTCGTTATGATTTCTTGGGCTGTATGCCTTCAGCTGATTTTATTAAACAAAAGACTGACACCTGATTAGGATGGAAGTGAACTAAAAATAACAATCACACAAATGCCCAGCTGGTGTTGCTTAGCAGTAGAGTGTGGACCCAGGAACCAAGATGTCCCCAATTTGATTCCTGGTCAGGGCACATGCGAGGGTTGCAGGCTCGATCCCCAGTGAGCCTGCAGGAGGCAGATGATCAATGATGTTCCTCTTTCATCGATGTTTCTATTTCTCTCCATTCCTCTATCTCTAAAAATCAATAAGAACATATTTTTAAAAAAGAATAACACTAATAATAATAATGGCTAACTTTGAGCATTCACTATATGCCAAGCATTGTTTTAAGTATTTTTCATTTAACTTAATCCTAGGGGGGGAAATACTCCTATGAGGTTGATAGAATCTATTATCCCTACTTAACAAATAAGGACACAGAGGCACACAAAACTCCATAGAGAAGGCAAACAAACGATGCTGTTTTGTGTTTTTTTTTTAAATATATTTTATTGATTTTTCACACAGAGGAAGGGAGAGGGAGAGAGTTAGAAACATCGATGAGAGAGACATTGATCAGCTGCCTCCTGCATGCCCCCTACTGGGGATGTGCCCGCAACCAAGGTACATGCCCTTGACCGGAATCGAACCTGGGACCTTCTAGTCCACAGGCCGACGCTCTATCCACTGAGCCAAACCGGTTTTGGCATGCACGATGCTGTTTTTGATCGATGTTCAAAAGGTTTTTCTTGTTGACTAGTCAATGCTCTATCACATGGAGCCTACGATGACTCACAACCAAATTTACTAACTCAGGTTTGAAATCTGTCAGCCAAGTTTAACCTCCTAGGCAGGCCAAGTTGTTGAGGATGGGAGTATGGGTAGGAGATATGGGATCTTTAAATATATATATATATATAATTTTTTTTTTACAGAGAGGAAGAGAGAGGGATAGAGTTAGACACATCGATGAGAAAGAAACGTTGATCAGCTGCCTCCTGCATACTCCCCATGGGGATGTGCCCGCAACCAAGGTACATGCCCTTGACCGGAATTGAACCTGGGACCCTTCAGTCCACAGGCCGATACTCTATTCACTGAGTCAAACCAGTTCGGACTATGGTATCTTTATTACCTTTTTTACCCACCAGGCACTTTTGAACACAGATGCGCTCAGATCCTGAATTCCTCTCTCAAGTGAGGGCTCATGGGCCTGAGAACTGTTAGTGGTTCAGCCAACAGGCCTTGCAGGACTCAGGGACCTCAAGGTGACTCTAGTACTTCTCATGAACATGAGTTGGAAAACCCAAGATCACCTTGACTCCCTCGAAGTAAGACCAGCTAAAGGCCATTCCCAAACTTTAGGCGAGAGATGATCCTATCCTAGCCTATCTTAGTGCAGTTGGTTTTACCTGGAATTATTGAAATAGCCCCTAGAGATAAGGAAAGTGCATGCTATTTTACATTTACATCCTATTTACCCATAAATGCTTCACCATTTCAGTAGAAATTTTGCCCTGAATATCCGGACCACATGCCAGGGACTCCGTACACATCCAAGAGTGAAAGCCCTTTATAATTTGAATTTTATGATCAGTCATAAAGTTCCGGCAAAAAACAGCCCACAGGTCAAATCAAGCCATCACCGTTTTGTATGGCAAGTGTGTGAACAATGTCTTTTCATTTTTAAATAGATGAAATGATAAGAATAATATTTCATGACACTGGGAAATTATATGAAGTTCAAATTTTCATGTTCATAAATAGTTTTATTGGAGCACAGCCACCTGTATTATTTGGTAAGAAGATGCTTTACCAGCTGTGTGACCTACACAAGCCACATAACCTCTAGGCCTCGGCTGGCTCATCTATAAAATAGGGACATACTTTTCCAGTCTTGTCAGCCAGGAGGCAAGGCGTGGATCAGAGGTTATTTGAGGGCATTTCAAGCTCTAAACGGAAAACAAGGGGCAGAGAGGGAGGAGCTGGTAAGGTAGGGGACACTGGGAACAGCTTATTCCTCAAAAGCCAAGTCCCCATGTCTTGTTAATTCTTTGGGTAACCAAATACCTGCCCTTCAATCCTGCCAGTCAGCAGTCTATTTCCAGAGGGGGGCCTTGGCTTCTCAGATTCCCACAGCACACCACGTTACTAAAGGGATAATAAAGATGGAGTTTAATAAAAAGAGGAATAAGTAAAATAAAAATGAATTCTTTCCATAGCCATCAGAAGAAATGTGTTTTCAGCAGCATCAGGAGAGAAGTATTTTCTATACGGTCGTGACTACATCTCTTATTAATAAAATAACCATGGACCAGAAAAATATATATAGTCATTTTATGGCGAACTATACATTTCCACCTTTAAATCAGAAGATTTATCTGGGTATTTTAGGCATTAAGATAATGAACATTTTCAGATGGAAAGCATTTTTACTGGACTGGAGTAGACACTTCGGGGCAAAGCTCTTTTAAGTGGCATTTCACTGTGGGAGCTCCATTCCTAGCTCCCCTGTTTTCTTCCTAGCACTTAAATGTGAGAGAAGAAAAAAGTGCACATCAGCAGAAAAGAAAGTCAACGCTGTTTGCTTGCTGCTCTGTTTTGCTTTTCAGCTTTTAAAACGTTCTGCTTGGAAGTCTTAGAGAGAAAGTGGGTTAGCAGAAAACAGACGAGTGCGAGGTATTGCAAAATGAGAACAACAGACTGTCTTATTTCAAAAGTCCCACATTCTGTTCATTTCCAAATGCCCACTCCTTCTGAAGGACGCGGGTCGCTCAGACCCTCACAGTATTGAAGTCAGACAAGAGGTAGTACGTTGCTTACAATTCTCCCTTCTGCGTCGGGCGCCAGCAGCCTCCCTGCCAGTCCTCGCTGCCGGCGACCGGCGGGCGGGCGGGGGTGCCGGGAGGGCGTTTTCTGTTCTCCAGGGCTTCCGCTCACCCCCAGCCCAGCGCATCGCTCCGGCTCCTCCTCGCTGGTTTACCTCCTCGCGGAATGAGGGCCTCGTGGCCGAGGAAAGCTTGTCTCTCCGCAGCGTGGGCTCGGGGCGCCCCTCTCTGTGCCCAGGGGTCCCTGCGCCCCACCACCCGCTTCCCCGTTGGTGCGGAACGTGACCACGGTCATGGCGCGCTCCTCGGTCCGGGTGGCCAGGCAGCCCTTCGTCCACTCGGTCAGCTGGACCTCCTGCGTCGCCCGGTAATCCTCCACCCGCACCAGCACGCGCTTGGGCGGCGCTGCGCCGTCCCGCGGCCGGGCTGCGGGGGGGGCGTCCGCGCGGCGGCCCGGAACCCCCTTGTCCCGAGGTAAGCGAGGAGAAGGGCACCCCCGGTCCTCCTCGTCCGCCCCCTCCTCCCGCGCCGGGTCCCCGCGAGGCCGCAGCCCTCGCTCTGGGTGAAGGAGAAACAGCACTTTCTCTCGGACCCAGGACTCCGAGTCCAGATCCTCCCCGGCCCCGCGGGCCTCGGGGGCGCTGCCCGCGCTTCCGCTCGCCCCCGCCGCCGCTGCGGGACTCGGGGTGTCCGCGGCCAGGGGCGGCCCGTGCCCCACTTCGCGCAGAAAGAGCCCGGCTCGCCCCAGGCGGAGGGGGGCGTGCGCGACGGGCGCAGCTCCGCGGAGACGCGGGGCCCCCATCCCGGCAGGAGGGTCATTCATTCGCCGGCTCCGTCCCCGGTTCGCGCGGCCAACTCCGTCCGAGCCCTGGAAAGCGCGGGCCGGGCCGCCCGGGTGTGGTCACGCGCCCCCGCCCCCGCCCCCGCCCCCGCCCGCGGAGCTGGGGGTGACCGTCTCGGCCAACCCGGGACAGGACCCGCCCGCTCCTCCACGCCCCTCTCGCCTCCACCCGCGAGAATTAGCCATTTAAAGACAAAAAGCCTGACCTCCCGAGGTCGTAGCTCGGGTTCTGTCCCCTCTTTCCTCGCATCTCCATCCGACTCTCCGCGCTCCCGGAGCCGAGGCGCCGGACACCCCCGCTCTGCGCACCTGAGTTGCCCAGGGAAGCGTCTCCCGGGACGCGCGCCGCCTAGCGCAGGAACAAGGAAGTTCCCTGGAAAAGTGACCTAATCAAGTTCTTCTGAGAAAGGGCTCCTGTCCACTGGGAACCCACCGCACCCTGCTGCCTCGTAACCGAATGTGGATCCCAGGATCACACTGGGAAAGGGGACGCCTGTGGGAAAAGGGCCTTGGTTTGCTGGTCTCCCTGGGTCTGGGGGACGGGGTCGCACCTGACTCCCTTCTGGTGATAATCAGCCTGCTTCCCAGGAAGGCCTTAGTGCCTTTGACCAAATGGAAACAAAGCCCTAAACGAATGAGGATTTAAAAAATGTTGTTTTTTTAAATTTGGCCGGTCACCCCTCCCTCCCCCCTTTAACTCCAGAGGTTGAAAATAGATGTATCTCCGTGTGTCCTTGGCACCTGCTTATTTTGAGCCCCCTGCCACACTAATCTTTGCCGGAGGTTAACGGGGAAGCTAGCTAACAGGAAAATAGGAGCTTAGTATGTGATGTCCTGTGCATTCTTAGTATCAGATACTTGGTTTTATTAGAAACTGCTCCCGTTTTCCTCTCTGCTTTAGAAAAATGACTGCACTGGCAGAACTGTTTGCCCATATATGAAGGATCAAGTAGTCTGCCGGGTCTTAGAATTCAGAAAAGTGTGGTAGGAGTGAGTAAACGTGGGTCAGATCTGGCGGATTTGAGGCCTGGCCTTGAGCTGGTTTCTGGTTAAAAAATAGCTCACTGAAGTTTTTGAGGGTTTTAGATTTAAAACTCATTTACTCTTTGCAACAAACTAAGGAAGGAGTGATACTGTTGTAATTAACTAGTTATTAATAGCAAGAAAGTAGCAAAGGGAAGGCCAGACACTATAGGCTTGTCTGTTGGGCAGCTTCACCAGGAAGCTACAACTTTATACTTCCCGGGTTTCCAGCAAAGGGGAGTTAGAGCATGCCCAGGAAAGTTGGGGTAACATAAGGAAGGTGTATGCTGTTAAAAAGGTCATTGGCCAGAATGGGCATGGCCATTGCAAGGGCAGGAAATTTGGGATATTTTAATCCCCTGAATGAATGAGTACCTCTTGCTACTCTGGGGTTTTTTGTGATTTGGGGCTTGTGGGGCTCCCTTGGTCATGTGGCCCCACACACAATGGACTAATGGACTGCAACTAGCCATGATCATGTGACCCCACACACAATGGACTCATGGACTGCAACTAATAGGCTCCAACATGGAAAGGGATCTCTGGACTCTGATCTGCGTCTAGCTTTGCGGAAAGGATGTAATTCCATGGAAATAAAGCATTCTACCATATCTCATCCTCTGCAAATGCTTATCCCAGTGGTACTCCAAGAACCCCACTTCCACCAATAACAGAAGTATTACTCCAGTCTCCTTGGAAACTTTGAAGGACAGAGAGGTTACATATTTGTCCAAAGTCAAGCACTATTAAAAAAGAATGGAGCCAGGAATTACCTGCCTATTTTAAGCCTATGACTTTATGTTCTCTCCTGTTCATTTACTTGACCAGTCATTACTGAGTGTGTGCTGAGTGTCAGCCACTGTTCTAGGTGACAAAGACGTGGTGGTTGGGGGGGTGGGAGGTTGGGTGACAAACCAAATTGCTTGTCCTCTTGAAGTATTCTTCTTTATATGTAGTAACATAAATCAAGTTCTCTATCCAGAAATAAGATAATAAATGAACTTTGATGTACATGAAAATCACCTGCAAATTAATGCCCTAACGTACTCTCAGATTCTGTTCTTATAAGTTTGGGTTAAGGCTTAGAATATGGGGTTCTAGCAAGACCCTCAGTAATTCTGATCCCAGTAGTCCCTGGACAACTTTATGAGAAGCATCACCAAAAATCAGCTTAAACTCGAGGCCTTTTTTTTTTTTTTCTGCTTTCAATTGGCAACAAGAACACTGTATTTTCCTTCTTTACAGAAATATTGGGGAAATTCCAATGAAGAAGTCTGTATTCTGAGAGAAGCTTAATGTAAACCACAAGATTTATTGCTTCCAATATTTCAGTATTCAGCATTTCAATGTTGGAGAAAGAAAAACCCATTGGTTGAGAAATGGAAGACACCTATTACATAGCACCTGAATTTCTAGATGTCAAGAAGTTGTATGTAAATGCACAGAAGAACATGAAGAGGAAACGCTAAGTAAGTTGAGCTTCAATGAGACAAAGCCTAAAAAAGATTGTAAACCAGAGAAACAGGTGGCTTGTCTCCAGGATGGTGTGTCTGCTGTGCTTTATGTCTCAAAGTGCCTAAAAGGTTGAGAAAGATTGTAAAGGACCCCATTGGCTCTCTGAATTGCCTATTACAGTTTTGGGCTGGTGAAGTAGTAAAATCATTTCTATCCCTGAGGTCCGAAAAATCACAGCAGACATTGCACGCTGATAGTGTCAAAGGAAGCCTGTCATTTGGAGGTAGCCCAATCTCCCAAGAACCTGGCCCTCTCGTTTGCCTATTAGATTCAGACGTTATTTTAAATTCTTCTACTATACTCTCATTCTCAGTTATTCTAGTACCTTTCCCTTTAGGAGGTTTACCCCCCACTCCCTTGCAGGTCTCTGGCTTTGTTTTAGAGCCATGACGACATTTTATAGCTTTCTTCTATCAGATCTAAAATTCTTGACTTGGGAAACTGGCCTGGTAAACAGTTTGTTTTTTTACTTGTGGAAAAGTAAAAAACAAAGCAGCCCTGCTGGCAGCCAGGCCGTGTTGGTGCCAATGGCACTTAATGAACACTCACATATATAAATGTCCATGTAAAGGACACGCTGTGACCAGAGACAAGGCCACTACAAAAACCATAGAAAAGATCCAACATCTCCCCCTCCCACTTCCCTATGACTAATATAATTGGCCCTACTGTGTTACCAATGATTCCGCTCTTCTGCTCCTACTTGAATTCTCTGGTTGGCTAGATAAAAATCGCCAAGGCACCTTTTCTCTGCATTGCCCCCTTCCTTAATGAGATCTAATCAAGACCAGCTCCCGCTTTTTTAGAATCAGCTAACATGAGCCTGAATCCTCTGAGATGTGCCTCCCAACTCAATGACATGTCCCAGAATTTCTCAAAGGTGCATTCTGACTTGTTGAAGCGAGATAAATAAGCCTAATTAGATTTTTAGTGCAGGTGTGTTCCTGCTGGTCTTTGGCTGCCGTGGTTTACCATTTGCTAATTTGGAAAGTTGATAGTGCCACGCCCTGAAGTGAAATAGGAATACTGTTGGGGCAGGGAGAGGCTGGGGTGAAAAGGGAGGGGAAAAACTGCCGCCAGAATGGATTTTAGTGGTTTGGCTACAAGCAGCTTGGGGTGGATCTGGCATTAGGAAATGATTCAATACCTCTCTTGAATCAGTACATTAATCAAAAAAAGTAATACAGTAATAGGAAGAGACAGAAATATCAATGATGAGAGAGACTGCCTCCTGCACGCCCCACAGTGGTGATCAAGCCCACAAGATGGGCATGTGTCCTGACCGGGAATCAAACCGTGACCTCAGGAAATGCAAAGAGTTGTGGCAAATGGAATGGTCAAGAAATGTTTATTTCAGCGTATTGGCTACAGTTCACATTTCTACATCTAGGTTGAAAGTTTCTGTGACACTTGTACAGGGGCCCTTGGCACACTGGCAGAGTGAGAGCTAATCCGTGCCTTTGGCTGCGGAATTCACAGTTCAGACAGGAGTCTTTCAGTGAAGACCCTGTGGCTCACTTACTCCTACGGGGTCTGTTGATAAATAAATTTATTCAGATAATGTTTTTCATCTTTAGGAATAAATGAGCCTGTCACATTATGACAGGTCTTGCTCACGCACACATCACTTTTATGGGGAAATATCAGGGTTTTCTCGAGGATAGCTGTTCATGAAGCTCAGGCTTCCCTTAATCGAATAAATCATACCAGGTGCAGGCAGGTGTATTGTTTTTAAGCCACCCTGTCTGAAAGAACTAAGGGATCACTAGATGATAATGGAGCTTTTTTATTGTTTGCTACATATGCCTCTATCACAAATAACTAAGTTATCCTTGCTAAGTAAATGCAAGAATTCCTGTTTCGAGAAATTTACAATGACACTGGGGAGACAAAAGGAATAGACACGAAACAGCCAAATTTTCCAATCAGAATGAACTTGAACTACCTCGTTACTTTTCAAACTTGATTACACATTGGAATCACCTGGAGAGTAGTTTTAACAAGTGTTATCTTCGCCCTGGCCGGCCAGCTCCGTTGGTTGGAGCGTGGTGGCCGCATACACCAAAAAGTGGTGGGTTCGATTCCCCTTCATGGCATGTGAGGGAGGTTACCAATCTCTCTCTCTTCCTTCCTCTCTAAAAATCTATTTTTAAAAGTATTATCTGGCCCACTCTACGAGATTTGATTCCGTCGGCCTGGGGCAGCTTGGGGCACTGGTGCGTTGATGAATACCTTCCCAGGCTGTTTCTAACAGTTACCAAGTAGAACTACTGAAGTAGATTATCTTTAAGACTATGACACTAGGAGAAGAAAAATTAAGAACAATATATATATATTAGGCACCACAATTACTGAAAAGAAGTTAAAGAAATCCATTCCAGGGGTGGGTGGTGGGTGGGTGAGAGCTGGAGCAGTTAAGAAAAGCTTCATGGAATGAGTGGAATTCTATCTGTGCTGTTTCGGGTAGGTACTCTGGTTGGAAGCTGCATGATGTTAGGTTAAACGACAAAAATACTAAGTTTGCCAGTTAACTGTGAGGGGGACCAGAGTTTGCCATTGCAAAATATGACTTTGGCGTTGCTCAGTGGTTGAGCGTCAGCCTATGAGCCAGGAGGTCACGGTTTGATTCCTGTTCAGGGCACATGCCCAGGTTGTGGGCTTGATCTCCACTGTGGGGCGTGCAGGAGGCAGTCGATCAATGATTCTCTCTCATCATTGATATTTCTGTCTCTCCCCCCTCCCTTCCTCTTAGAAATCAATAAAAACTTTAAACAAAAGAAAAAAAATTAAATATGCTTTTCAGGATATTGATTAATTTAAGCTGGTTATTTTTAAGAAACAAAAGACTCAACCTTACCTGCCTAAAAGAATACCTGCTTGAAGGAAGGGAGCTATTCACCTTTGCTATTCACCTTAACACACTCACTCTAGCACATTCACTCTAGCACACTCACCTTAGCACACTTAGCACACCCACCCTAGCACATTCACCCTAGCACACTCAGCACACTCATCTTAGCACACTCACCCTAGCACTCACCTTAACACACTCATCTAGCACACTCAACTTAGCACACTCACCCTAGAACATTCCCTCTGGCGCACTCACCCAGCACACTCACCTAAGCACATTCACCTTAGCATACTCAGCACATTCACCTTAGCA
>JAAGEH010000018.1:76052872-76122249 GCA_011751065.1 Lasiurus cinereus | reverse complement strand
CTTAGCACACTCCCCCAGCACACTCACCTAAGCACACTCATCTAGCATACTCACCTAAGCACACTCACCTTAGCACACTCAGCACACTCACCTTAGCATACTCACCCAGCACACTTACCTTAGCAAACTCACCTTAGAACACTCACTCAGCGCACTCACCTTAGCACACTCACCTTAACAAACTCACCCAGCACACTCACCTTAGCACACTCACCCACTCATCTAGCACACTCACCTAGCACATAAACTGCGTGGCAGACACAGAGAGATCTGGCAAAGCCTGCTTGTTGGACTCCTCTGTGTGCCCCATTGTTTCCAGGTAGCCCAGTAATAATTTGTCACATGCTTACTTTTTCTCATCTGCCTGTGAACTTCCTTCTTGCCCTTTGAAATCCCAGACCCTGCCCCCCACTCCTTACTCCAGAAAGTCCAATAAGATTCAACTGCCCAGTGTGTCCTGGGGGATCATGTTCTTATGCTACCTCCATATGCACACATGTGATAAAGTTGGAGATTTTCTCCTGTTAATCTGTCTCATGTTAATTTGATTATGATTCTGGCCAGAAGAATTATAAAGGTAAGAGAAAAAAATATTTTTCCACCCCGGCAACTGCAAAGGACGGCTCATGTAGCACTGAGTAATAACTGCTTAAATGAGGTTTTAAAATTGTAAGTCAGTGTCAGCTGCCTGCATTACCCAAGTTTTAAAGTATATTCATCATCATCTCTCTCCTGGTAGAGGCCAGGATGTAAGCCTGGGCCTTCTCTTTGAGTATGATGACTAAGTGACTTATGAAACAGGAAATGGCATCATTAGTGACTGAGTCAGCATTCAGTGATAAGAAAGAACCAGTGCTCTTTACCCTACACTCACCTTCAGCATAAACAAAAGTCCAGCAGTAGCAGGTAATGTTATTCCAGAGATCATTTTATCTGTGACTCAACATGGGTGTATTAATATTCATTAAATATGTTAAATAAAATAATCACTTGGGTAGTAAAATAAAGGTCATGATCTTAATACCCAGTCTTGATTAGGTTATAATTAAAAATTTTAAGGGGCAAGTCACTTTTTCTTTCCATTGCATTATTATATTAATCAAATGTGCATGCATGTAATTAGGTGGGGATGACAGCTGTGGAAATCCTTAGTAAGACTTAATTTCCCAAGTAGCTGGGGGTTATAATGTGCTACGTTACAGCGACAAAGGAAAGAGTGGGTGGAAAAGAATGAGTCTCTTGTTTAGCAAGTTTGCAAACTAGTTGATCTGGAATGTCCATGAACTCAAAGAAACTGTTAGTAATAATCCCTATTTTCCTCTTACACATACTTCATAATTCATCTCTCAAGGGCAAGGCTTAGCCAAAATGATATAATACAGTGGTTGGCAAACCGAGGCTCGAGAGCCACATGCAGCTCTTTGGTCCCTTGAGTGTGGCTCTTCCACAAAATACCATGGCCTGGGCGAGTCTATTTTGAAGAAGTGGCATTAGAAGAAGTTTAAGTTTAAAAATGTGGCTCTCCAAAGAAATTTCAATCATTGTATTGTTGATATTTGGCTCTGTTGACTTATGAGTTTGCCGACCACAGGTATAATACATTGACTTGGCCCCACTGTCTCTCTGAACTTACTCCTCTGTCTCAACTTTTATATTAAGGACAATCTTACATTATTTTCTTATTTTCCATACTATAAATTCATTAAGAAGTGTTTGGAATCTAGCCCTTCTTTAGTTTAATACAGCTATCCTTTTCTCTGACCATAATTTGTTGTCTCTTCTGTTTTTCTGAACTTTCTTCTCCTCAAACCCTCTCTCCTACCCCTCCCCCCCTTTTTTGCAGTTCCTTCCCTACTTATGTGATATAGTGCAGAATTTAAAAGTGTGAGTGGTGGAGCCAAACCCCCTGGATTTACTTTCTACCCAGCCACATATTAGCTGCATGGCTTCAGGCAGTGTACTTCCTTTGTCTTAGTTGACTCATCTGAGAAGTGAGGTTAAGAATAACACCAATGCCTGTCTTCTAATACACTGATCCAGTCCCCAGTTTTTCCTAAACTGCTGTGTATTCCTTCCAGTGTGATCTTTATTAGTGCTATGTCAGCCTGTATTTCTGACTGTTCTTTTTCATAGTTACTGTATCTTTATTCATGCTGTTTAGCATCTTTAACCTCATTATTCTAAACTCTATATCAGTTTAGAATTACTTATCTCCATTTCATTCCTATTTCTTCTAGAGAATTCTCTTGTTCTTTCATTTAGGGGGGTGTTTTTGTCCGCCCATTTTGGCTGTCTGTTTGGATTTGTGACTAAGTATTAGGTATATCTGCTGCGCCTCTCAGGCTCCAGTATAGGATAGTGTCAAATGCTGTTTCTGACTAATGAGATCAGGCGAATACCCAAAGCCTCCAGGGACCAGCCTCTGCCTGTAGACTGATTGGATTAACTCTTAAGTAGCCCTCAGACAGTCCTCCTCACGTGTGGTGAGAGATGTTCCAATAGGGTGGGGCAGTTGCTGCTGCCTGGAGGTTAATTGTCATTCTCAGTCTCTTAATGGGCCTCAGAGACGCCACGCCATGGGACAACTGTCTCCCCCTTAGATAAAAGCTGCCCACATAGCAAAAGTCTGCCTGAGAAAGATGGTCTCCTCAGCATGAAGGAATGACCCAGCACAGAATAGCGTGGTGTCTGCCTTCTGAGCTCTAACTTCAGGATGATATTTTAGTAATTTAGTTGTCATTCCAGTTTGGTTCTGGGAACTTGTCTGTGTAGCATCCACTTACTCTGTGGCAATATTTAATCTTCCTTCTTACAGACATTCTGAGAACAGCATTCTGGTAAGGAATTATACTCAATAACACCATCTCGTGGGCATTCAGAGAACAGCATCCTAGTGAGAGCTTTGGTTCAATAGTGTCCCCTGGTGGGCATTCTGAGAAGAACACCATAGTAAAGGATTAGGGTCAATAGTGTCAAAAAAAAAAAATAGCGCCAATGTTATAGGTTGTTGGGGTGGAGTTAATATATGTAAAGTCCCAAGAGCAGTACCTGCTCCATAATAAATGCCATTTCCTCTAGAATAAATAAAGGTGGGGATATTTTTTAAATTTTGTGCACTGCAATGTAACTATCTCTGCTGTATCCCCAATACCTAGATCAGTGCCAGATATCATTGTTGAATTAATCAGTTTTCTATTTCTGCTATACTTGTCTTTCAGTTCTTTTCTTTGAAGTCCTGCTTCCTCTTTCTTCCCTTCTTGAGACCTCTTTGTTTCAAGTTCTGCATTCTTTGCCTCTCAAGGTTTCATAATCTGTTGCTGACTAAATTGTCTCCTGTCTGGGTTTAAGGTATTTTGTGTGTGTGTTTTTAATTCTAAACAGACGAATGGGAAAAGTATGTATGTATGTATGTATTTATATCTTGGATCAGGGAAAGGTTCAGAGGTTATTCTGGTATAGGGTATGAAGTATGAATCAAACTTTTTTATTTCTGGGGATCAAACCTGCAACCTTTTGGACAACACTCCAACCAATGGAGCCACCAGGCCAGAGTTGGGTTTAAGTTTTTTGAGTGGAATAAAATATAGCACTTCAATATTTATTAAAAATTATTAAGCATGCCCAGCCAGCATGGCTCAGTGGTTGAGTGTCAACCTTTGGGTCAGGCGGTCACAGTTCAATTCCCAGTCAGGGCATATGCCTGAGTTTCGGGCTTGATCCCTAGTGGGGGGCATGCAGGAGGCAGCTGATCGGAGATTCTCTGTCATCATTGATGTTTCTATCTCTCCCTCTCTGAAATCAATTAAAAAATTATTAATTATGAGGTTACCAATGAAAAGATATGAGAACTCATTGCAGGGAAAGTGAGAATAAAATAACATTTTAAATAAAATATTTTACATTAAAAATTTTTTTTAAATCCTCATCTGAGGATATTTTTTCCCCATTGATTTTTTTAGAGGGTTGAAAGGTTTGGGGAGGGGAGAGAAAGAAGAAAGAAACATCGATGTGAGAGACATTGATTGGCTGCCTCCCCCATGGGCTCTGACCAGATTAGGGATTGAACCTGATCTGTATTTGCTACAAGCCTACTCTATGTCATTTGTACACAGTTTGAGCCTGTAAATCTGCAACCTTTACCAATAGTTTTATTTTTATTCAAACATAAAAATAGTTGAAAGAAGAGTATAATAAACAGATGTTGTACCCTTCACCTAGATCCACTAATGGACAGACGAATGGGAAAAGTATGTATGTATGTATGTATTTATTTATATCTTAGATCAGGGATCAGTTTGGAGGTTATTCTGGTATAGGGTAAGAGGTATGAATCCAACTTTTTTATTTCAAATTGTTACCTAGTTGTCTCATTGCTGTTTATTTAAAGTGCCATCTTTGCTCAGTGGTTAGAACATTGGCCTGCAGAATGAATTCCATTCCCTGTCAAGAGCATGTACCTCCATTGCAGGTTCAATCCTCAGCCCCAGTTTGGGCTCGAGCAGGAGGCAACCAGTTGATGTGTGTCTCTCTCATATGGATGCTTCTCTCTCTCTCTCTCTCCCCATCTCCCTCCTCCCTTCCACTCTCTAAAATTCAATGGAAAAAATATTCTCATTCCTGGAGTGAAGATTAAAATAATAATAATTATTATTATAATAAGCCATCTTTACCCCAGGGATTTGAAATACCACTTTGGTTTCATTTAAACTTCCATAAGTACTTGTACTTCTGGACCTTTCTTTCCTGTCTCATTGTTTGGGTAATCATGCAGCATTGCTCTACTTTAAATGATATAATCCTTACAGTATGTTTTAATATTGATAGGTTAATCTCTCCTTTTACACTGTTTGGTTTTTCTTCCAGAATTTGTGTTGCTATCTTTATGTATTTATTTTCCTCAAAAGCCCTAGAGTAAATTTGTGTAGGCTCAGGAACCTGCTGGAAAGAAATAGTGCAAAATGTAGCAAAAATTCTGATGTAACAAGAAACAATTCAAGGCCCTCTCTTTGGGAAAGAATCTGGAACTAAAATTTGACCTCTGCTGTTCACTGCAATAACTGCATGGCATTAACTAAACGTCTGACAGTCTTATTCTAAGCAGTGCTTTTCAATAGTGTTTAAAATCTAGAGCAGTGGTCGGCAAACTCATTAGTCAACAGAGCCAAATATTAACAGTACAGTGATTGAAATTTCCTTTGAGAGCCGAAAACCGACTTCTGTGCATGGGCCACGAAGTTTCTTTCTTTCTTTTTTTTAAAAAAATACATTTTATTGATTTTTTATAGAGAGGAAAGGAGAGAGAGAAAGTCAGAAACATCGATAAGAGAGACATCGATCAGCCGCCTCCTGCACGCCCCACAGTGGAGATGTGCCCGCAAGCAAGGTAACATGCTCCCAACCTGAATCGAACCTGGGACCTTTCAGTCCGCAGGCTGATGCTCTATCCACTGAGCCAAACCGGTCTCAGCGGGCCACGAAGTTTCAATCTCACTGTATGCGCGCACCTGCACGTGGTATTTTGTGGAAGAGCCACACTCAAGGGGCCAAAGAGCTGCATGTGGCTCTCGAGCCGTGGTTTGCCGACCATGACTTAGAGCATATTTTTCCTCGGAAAAACATAGATCTGTCAGCAAAGAGAAAGCTACAAATAATTCAGTATGAGGATGTTAGCTGTTCTTATTCATACTTTTTTAAACACAAGGACAGGAATAAGAGGGAATGAAAAAAAATCATCCCAGAAAAAGACGAGTTCACTCAACAAATGGACAGAATTGGAACAGGGCTGGGAACATACATGGCGCCAGCACTGCTGAGGCAGAAGCGGGTGAACAGGAGAGGCTGGGAGGGCTCTTCCCTCCTCCGTCTCATTCTTCAGGAACCGTAAGTGTCAACATTAGAAAAAGCAAAGGGCCACAGCAGTTGGGTGTTACAGTTGGGGAGAAGAGTTCTATCTGATTGAGAAATGTGGGCTATTAGAAATTGGGAAAAGGGAACCAGGCTGTCATTCTAGCTATAGAACACGCCTCCTTCTGTATTCTATCTTTTTATTATTTTCATTATCCCCTTTGAAATAATTGTAATGCAATCGTCCCAGGTTGGAAGGAAGAAGTAATCTTTGCAGTTAGTGCTCTGCTATTCCATCTGTTATCGGCACCTCCCATCGACACCAGAGAAATGTTACCGGACAGGCTAGCCCCCTGAGTCCGTAGGGAGGGCTGTCCCCAACCTCGATCCTTGCCTTCTCATATAAATGAATGTATATGAGAAAGCTTGACTGCGTTGTGAAAAGCCAACTTATTAAAGCAACTAAAGCATGCACCTTTATTGAAAAAGCAAAGCAAGCAAACCTACACGTCCGGCTTATGAAGCACAGACAGGCTCTCCGCTAATTTGAAGAGCAAGTTGGGTGGGGGTCCAAGGCGTTATATACCCTCCTGTCTATAGGCTTCAAACTTCCTCTGCTGATTCATTCTCACGGTCCCTTTTTAAAAAATTTGGTTGTGGCCTTTCCAGAATTCACAGAAGGCATCTGGCATCTTTATCTTGCCAAGCTTTGAGGCTGCTGGCTTCTCTGCTTAGGGAGTAAAACTGCCCCTTTCCCCCCTCCCTCCCTGCATTCTCTCATTAAGGTGTTTTTGTTTGTTTGTTTGTTTAATCATTTGTTCTCTGTCCTTGGCTGGGGAAGATAATGGCTGGTTAATCACAAGCTGGCTGCAAAGTACCCACGCTGTTGGCCTGGTTTTACCTCTCCTGCCTCAGCTTCCCTCTTCCTCCTGCCCTGGAATCCAGTTACACATCTGCTGTTTTCCGCTCAGTTTTATTGTGCCCTGCCCCTAGTGTTGCCTGAAGTGAGGGACAGCCGATACAAAACTTTAAAAAAGTATGAATAAGGACAGTTGTCATGGACAACTTAAGGAAATTTAATTCATAGGGATTTCATTTCTTTCTCAAAATTCAAACCACCAAACAAATTTTTTGATTAAAAAGGCAAAACGAAGAGAACCAAAACTGGCGACATTAGATGGGATTCTCTTTTAGACCATGCACAAATCCTCTGCCGGGCCCCCGCCCCCGCCCCCACCTCCCAATGATACTGCCTTATCTGGCTCCCAAAGAGTGAGCAGGTTGAATTCTCAGTTGTTCCTGTATGTTTCCTCTCAGTAGGTCTTGGGCAGAGTGAATAGTCATTCTTGCTCAAATACACAGACACGTCATCTGCCGAACCTGGTCAACATCCACCCCGAGCTGAGCATGCTCATTGTGTCAACTCCTTTTGTAACTGGACAGCGGAGGGGTCCGGGCTACCTGTCATGACCTGAGCCCACTTAAAAGACAGGGTTGAATCATAGATGAGCGTTTATTCCAATACTGCCAGGAGTGTGGGAGAGCAGCAGGCCACCCACAAAGATCTGCTCTGACCCCCACTTGCCAGTTGGCTGGTTATACACATAAGGGAGGAGATAGCTATGTGCAGCTGCGAGCCACAAATCTAACATGGACAAGGGAGGGTAGAGTCTGCAGACCAGCCTTCAGGAGCTCCAAGTCTGATAACAAGGTGGTTAATCTTGTATGATGTTACAACCAGCCTGTTCCTGGGACCTGAGAATGGTCAGTGTTCCTGAGAAAAACTCCCGGAGCTGGGCAGGATCCGGGTGATAACCGGAACGGTGAGCCAGGTGTTTTCCCGGGGTTGTGTCTCATGACGCCAAAGAATGAGCTACTTGGAACAGAAGGTTTAAGCACAGCGTGGGAAATTTATTACAAGCAGGTTCAGACTCCCCTCAAAGGGAGGGGGGCCCAAGAATGGGCTGTGCATTCAAGCCTTGTGGCCCAGGGGTAAATATTTGCTACAAGCCTGCGCTGTGTCTACCTGTGCCATTACCTGATAGGTCCCCTCAATTGTTCTTGCCCAGCAAAGGAGCTAGGTGTTCTTTCCCTATTTCTATGTGTTCTTTCCCTGTTCTTATGCTGAACTTTTTCTGTTTCTATGGGTTCATATGCCTTGTTTACTGCAGGGCCTCCCTTCGTTTCCCATGCCTCCCGCTTTGAGTCCAGAAACATTTTATTATTTCTGCTTGGTTGGTTCCTGTGGTTAGGCCTGCTCAGACTGCCGAGTGTGCCCCTGCCTATGTCCTACGTGCCTTTGTTTCCCACTGCACACCTGCCCTATCTGCCTGCAAGTTAACCCTCTCAAGGCACAGCGACCCAATTAAAGCGTGCCCTGTCCTTGGTCTGTTCTCAAATGCATTTCTTTTCTGAGTAATGGACCCCCGGAGGGCATCTTATCTTTTTACAGCCTTGTTTCATTCTCCAGTTTCCCAGGGTCTGTAAGACAACTTCTTGTCTGAGGTTAGTATGGTGGATAATGATTAAACAACTGTGGCTCTGTTCTCATTACATGCTCTTCCTCACTCTCATTTACATCGTTGTATCCAGCCATGACCACACCATGAAATACTTACTGCCTCTTACAAAGCGCTCCTGTCTTCCCAGGAAAAGCATTAGGCTGCTTTCAGAAGCACTGACCTCTCTGCTTACTCATTCCTTACCTTCACAGTTGAATTTTAAATAGGTGGTGCATAACTTTCTATTTGCCTATCTGCTTACTCCCTCCTTATCTTCACAGCTGAATTTAAAATAGGTGATTCATAACTCTTCTGTAATGGCTTTGCATTTAGCATCATCACATATTTTCCATGTCAGCAGTCTTAGTTTTCTAGTGTTCCATAGAGTTTCATCCAATGGTTGTTCTATATTTAATCCGTGTGAGTTACACTATTTAGTTCATTTTCAGTCTTTATAATTTGCATATTTGTTTTTATAGCAGTAGGATAAACTTTAAGAAGTAGAATTGTTGGGTCAAAATCCAATTTCCCCCTTCCCCTGTTTTCTATTCATGGATGTGACACTTTGCCGAGTAACATACATACTGAAAAGTGCATAATGATTCTGCAGCTTAATGAGCGTTCACAGAGTGAACCCACCACCACGTAAAGAATCGGGATATCATCAGAAACCAGAAGCCACACCTCACTTCCCTTCTAGACCCTGGACTACTGCATGGCTTCTCAGCTAGAGATTAGTTTTGCCTGGTTTTGAACTTTATATGAACAGAACCATACAGTGTGTATTCTTGTTTCAGGCTTCTTCTTGATCCATGTCTAAAATATTTGATAGGACAACAGTAAAGTTCCATTTCCTTTGTATTCTTGGCCTCCATGTAATAGGACACGATGGACCATCCCCCAGTCTTGAATTTTGTCTCCTTTCTCTTCTGGATAGTCATCTCCTGGCTTTCCTCTTATCTTCCCGCTGTTCCTTCTCGCATTCCAGAGCCTTCTGGTCACTCAACACTCAACCTTAAATCACTGAGCATGCGAGTTCCAACCCAAGGCCATTTCAGCCTGATGCTTACATGGCTTTGTTACCATCTGTGTGCCTAGGCCCTAAATGCATATTTCTACCGCAGACAACTTTTCTGAGATTCAGCTATCCAACTTGATCTCATTCTTTGTATATTTCAAAACTCAACAACCCAAAACTGAACAGTTCCTCTGCTCCCAGTTGCCCCAGACCTGGCTCTCTTCTGGTGTTTCCTGTCTCAGAGGAAAACACCACCAGCCACAGGGTTCCCAACAATGAAACCCAAGACTCATCCTGATGCTTCTCTCTCATCATACCCGGCAGCCACTACGTGCTGATAGCTTCTCCTTCTAAATAGCTCTGGTAAATGGCTCCCTTCTTGTTATCATCGTCGCCAGCATTCAAATCCAAGCTATACTTCATCCAAGCTGTTGCAATAGTCTCCCCAAACTGACTTCCAAATTGATTGATACTTTGCTTAAAACTGGTCACCAGTTTGTACCTTATACTGAAGAAGTTACTGACATCAGCTCTTTATCAGATCATCTGCTGATCTAGCTCCTTACTACTCTGAATCTCTCTCTTCTCCTTACTCAGAAATTGCTCCACATAGTCCTTAACAGGTCAGAAACAGGATTGAAATTTGGGCAATTATGTCTAACTAGAGGCCTAATGCACAAAATTCATGCAAGAGTAGGCCTTCCTTCCCCCAGCTGCCAGCATCGGCTTTCCTCTGGCACTTGGGACCCGGGTGTAATTAGCATATTACCCTTTTATTATAGATTAGTTATCTGGAAGATAAAAGTTAAAAACAAAGTATGGGTGTCATTTGGAGTACATTGTTCAGAAAGCAATGAGAGAAAGGAATAATTGTCCCCAAGGAATTCCAAGTTGCTTAAGTGGCCAATTAGTATAATGACTTCAGGCTTCAGAGTCCCACAAACCCTGGTTCTGATCATGACTCCGCCACTCTTAAAACCTGCATGACTTTTGGTGAGTCAGACTACTTCTGAGCCAGAATTCAACATCTTCTCCTTCACAGTAATTACATTATATATCTCTGCTATTTGGCTCAATTGTCAGCACATAGTCAAATGTTAAACAAACGGTAGGCATGTTACTATTAGGAAGAAAATAAGGCTATAATATTATTCCCATAGATCAGGTAGTATTCACCCAGGCTTAATTAAAGCCAAAGATAATGAGTATCCTGGGTCAGGGACGAGACCATATTGTCCTGAGAGCTTTCTGGACTCTGTTCCTTGCTGCTCTCTGCTCCCCCTCTCTCTACCCATGGCACCAAGGAGACATTTATTTCCAAGTAACCAGGAACTCTGGATGGCCTAAGCAAGAGTCTTATTTTTTTATTCAAATGATGCTCACCTCCAGCCAGTTGGTTTACTTTTCTCAGGACAAGCACCTAACATTGGGTTTCCCCTTATCTTTGTAGGTGGAATTTTGGGAACCTCTGTGAGATATTTTCTGCATGGCTAAGTGAATGTTATCCAGACTAGACAGGTGCAACCATTGTGCGGTGCCTGCTTTTACTGGAAATGGGAGGCCACTGCCTGTGGTGTTGATCTCTGTCCTTGAAAGATACATATACACAGACAATTGGAACCCACATTAAAAAAAAATACTGGATAAAAGACCGATGAGTGTATTTATTTACTTATTTAAGCATTTAAATTTCCTTTGCGAAAAAGATACACAATTGCGTGAAAAGCAAATAGATGGAAATCAAAATGACATCATTCTGGCTCGGCCTCCAGCACTGATTATCTGTGTAATCTTGAAGTTATTTGTTTTCCTGGGCCCTCAAATTCTTCATATGCAATGAGAGAATTAAAATGTATCATCACAGTTCTGAGTTTATATGCAGAAAATAGAAAAATACTTATATTTTTATGAGTGTGTGTATATGTATGTTTATATGCGCATCAGCATATCCACATTCACATCTATATATGCCTCTTAGTTGCTTAAGAGAAAGCAAGTTATAGACAAGGAGGCTGGAATAGGTAATAGGTACGATCCAGTCCTATGCTACACCATCTATTTCTGGCATTAAAATGCTTATAGTTGCATTCCCCTCTCCAAGGCAGCTAAGCAGTGGGGATTTGTGAGAAATGCATTCTCAGGCCCTTCCCCCGCCAACCACCCCCCCACTCCTGTGGGGGAGAGGTTGCACTGTAACCAGCCCCACAGGTGACTCTGACGTGTATCAGATGTGAGAACCACTGCCACCCAACACTCCCAGGGAAGAACTCTAGCTAGAGTCATAAGCAGAAGTAAAGAGCCAAGAATTAAAGACGAAAAACCAGAACAGCCCACAGAGAACTGGGTCAGAGGTGGTAGGCCCTGCGTTTGTGGGGACAGAACAGTGTGGGCCCAGGTTAATGTTACTTGGGGTAGCAGGGAACTGGTGTGGTTGTGAGATTTCAGGTAGAAAGCCATAGCCCATGCTTCCCTGTTAAACCATGGTCCTCCTGCTGTCATTTCTACTACTGTGCTGAGAACTGCTGGCTTCAGGACCTCTTTCCTGCAGTGGATCCCCCAGGAGGCTCATTCCCTCTGTTACAGCCATAGCGACTGCTGACCTCTGCTATCTATTTATCTACCTATCAATCTGTTTATTTATGTTCTGGTTATTGATTGTAAAAACCTGAGACAGGGCTAGTTAAGGCTTCTCAGGCTGAGCCTGCATGTGTTCTCCAGATCCCAGCTTTCATTTCCTCTTCACTGGCCCTTAAGGAGAATGTGAATCCTCAGGGGACAGAAGATGATGCCTGCCGCTCCGCTGGTCTAGAGGTGAACTTGGCTGGACAAAGCTGCCGGGGTGAGAATGAGCCTGTGGAAGCGACAATACAAGAACTCGGCTTTGACAGTCTTCAGGAGGCTGAGGGAGGCCGTGTTGTCATCGAGGACATTTAACTGAATGGGGAAGCCCCGACTGTGCAGCTTCCTGGCCAGGGTGAGGGCCACCAGCAGGCTGTACCCTTTCCTGCGATGCTCTGGCAGGGTGTAGCTGTGGCATAGGGTGGCAAACTGGTCTGTGATAGACCAAGAGACCGGGCTTCCCTTCTCATCACGGATACACACGCTGGGGAAGCAGGAGATGAGGTTGGCGATGTACCGGCGACACCGCTCATTGCCGCCCCGCGACCAGGTCCGGTTGAGCAGATCAGCATCAGACACACTCAGGTAGGTGAGTCTCGGGGGAGAACTCCTTCTAGAAGAAAAGGACAGGAGAAGAGATGGGAACTCAGGGTCATGTGACTTCCAACAACTCCTCCTCTTTGTAGACTGAGTTAAAGGGAGACGCCCTCCCAGAGACAGGGCCTAACAAATAGGAAGACATTGTCAATGAATTAGATTCCATCTCTCCCCCATTCACAAACATCTTGCAGAATTTTATTTCTGATAGGACAGAATACTCATTATTTCAAATTGATGGCTTTCCTTCTAATTTTATGCCCATTTCTTATCGTCCTCACTGTAGAATAAGGCAAAAGGAACAACTCTCAGACTTCTAAGTCCTGATCTTATTGACACCTTCCCTGAAGCCTTGAAAAGACCTGATTCTTGGGCCCCAAATCTTTTGCTTTATAAAAAAAAAAAGCCCAGCTGGTGTGGGGCTTCAGTGATTGAGCATCGACCTATGAACCAGGAAGTCTTGATTTGATTCAGGGCACATGCCCAGGTTGTGGGCTCGATCCCCAGTGTGGGGTGTGTAGAAGACAGCCAATCAACAATTTTATCATTATTGATGTTTCTCTCTCTCTCTCTCTCTCTCTCTCTCTCTCTCTCTCTCTCTCTCTCTCCCTTCTTCTCTGAAATTAATAAAAGTATATTAAATGTTTTAGGATAGATTCTATCTTGATGCATCCATACCCAGAAAACAAATACAACCTTAAAATTCCAGGCATATGTAGATGTTCAAAAAATGCTAGCTCTGCCCTTGCCGGTCTGGCTCAGTTGGTTGGAGCATCCTCCTGTGCACCAAAAGGTGGCGGCTTAAATTCCCTGTCAGGGCACATCCCCAGGTGCCGGGTTCAGTCCCCAGGAGGGGAAGCATATGGGAAGCAACCAATCGGTGATGTTTCTCTCTCTCTCCCTTCCTGTCTCTAAAAATCAATAATAATAAAAAAATTGTATTTCTTCCAGACCTTCCTCTAAAAGGTTTGGAAAAAGGTCTAACATCTCATGGCATTAAGGTAAAGAAAAAAAGATAAGAATTGGTGCCGTTTCTAAGAGCCAAGGTGGGTTATTTGGTTGAAAGCATATGGGGCTGGTTTTGTTTCAGAATTTGCTTTTGTTCTTGAAGTCACCAATGTGGTGAGGCCATCCCCAGTGACTGCTGAGAGTGGCAACATCATTCTAGCTAAGATCTTTTTTATAAAGCCCAAGCTGTGCTTTCTTTTCATTAGTTCTGCAGTGTTAGCTCACATCCCAGGTATCCTGTGGGCCCTGGCACTGGGACAATTACCTAACCACTAAGAAAAATAAAAAAATACTGGCTTAATAGAATTTTTATATTTAAGTTTCAAAAGTAAACTTGAAACAAAAACATTGCTAAGGCTAGCCTAGTGCTTCAGTGGTTATACCAGAGACTATGACCTTGTATCTGAAGGGCAGGATACCCTAAATACAGTGCACACATTTGGTTGATAACTCTGTTAAAGACAAATTGTTTAACTTCCCATGCAGAAGGGAGCAATTTAGGTCAAAAACTGATTTTAAAAGACCTGATTGGGGATAGAGGAAAATTTTAAATAACACCTCAGGGGATATGACAGTAAACAGACTATGGAAAACACTAACACTCTAAAGGACAAATAGCTTGTTTTTGTTTGTTTGTTTGTTTTTAACAAAAAGTAATGTAAGAAATATAAAATGAAATGAAAGGGGAGCCTATATGTTAAGAGAGATATTAACCAATTGCAATGTATGAACCTTATTTGGATGCTTATTCAAAACAATGGCTAAACATCATGGTAATTTGGGAAATGTGACTACTAACTGGTTATTTGACTTTAAGGAAATATTGTTAACAAAATGTCAGGTGTTGTGCAGGCAAGAGTTAAGACGGTAGGCTTGAGGCCATTACGGGTACAATGATAGGTTGGCAAGTTGGCCCTTGGCTGGTGTCTGGCAATGTGAATTTCTGGAGGGGCCCTGCCAATCCCAGGACTGTTTGCGCAGTCAATGTGATGTATGCTGAACACCTGCTTCCTGTTGGGATTCTATGAAATTGGCCTACTCTAGGTAAAGGGTGCCTCTAATAAAAGTACAGTCTCACGCTGTCACAACTCATTGCTGGGGAAGTTACCCATCTTATGTGATTCCTCCAGGAAAGGACTCTGGGAAGCTTATGCCTAGTTTCCTCTGGACTTAGCCAATGCATCTTATTCTTTCACTGATTTTTATTTGTACCCTTTCATTGTGATAAGTCTTCCTAGTCTACCACTGTCCTGTCACACAAGTGATATTATACATTTTTAAGAATCCTTATCTTTTCACTGTATACATATAAAAATCATTCTTTGATATCCTCCTTCCCCAAATAATTCCAAATAGCCTTTGTTGTCTGAGCCCAAACAGACAAATATCTCTTTTGGATATATATATCAGAATGTTTAAGAATAATGGATAATATCTGGAAAATTTCCTTCAGAATAATCCAAGGGTGGAAAGAATAGAAAGGGGTATGGATAAAACAAGACTTACTAATGGGAAGGTTTATTATACGGCTCTCTGTACCTTTTGTACGTGTTTGAAAATCTTCACAACTGGGGGAAAAAAGTAAAGTCCAGCCTAAATGGTGTTGCTCAGCGGTTGAACATCGACCTATGAACCAGGAGGTCATGATTCAATTTCTGGTCTCCAGCATTGGGAGTTCGATCTCCTGCAGGGGGCGTGAAGGAGGCAGCCAATAAATGATTCTTTCTCATCACTAATGTTTGTTTCTCTCTCTCCCTCTCCTTTCCTCTCTTAAATCAATTTTTAAAAAGTATATATTTTTAAGAAGTAAAGTCCAGTTGCTTTATGTAACTTAACGTGTCCATTCTTGTTTAGGTTTAGTCTTGTTCTGTTCAATAATTTCTTCAACGTATTTCATACAAGTGAAGAAAACTAACATTCACCAAGCTGGGTACTTTTCAAGTTTCATATTTCACTTGCTTATATAAAACAGATAAGAAGATATTATAGATTAATTTTCAAGAAGAAGAACTTGATTGAGACCCAGAAAGATGAAGCAAAAGGGAAAGTAACTGGTAAATGACAGAACAGGGACTCCAAAGCAAGAAGAAAATAAGAATGCGGATATGAACCAACATGTGTTTGGAAGAATTGAACTCGGATCCGGCTTTGTGGGATTTGTTTCCTGGCTGTACAGTTCACTCCTGTGTGTTACTTTGTTCACAGGGAATGATACTAGTGCTACTTTGTAAGGTTGTAGAAAGGATTCATGTGGTAATCTATTGGAAACATCTAGTGCCTGGCCTATAAGAGCTCCACATGGCTCAGTTCCATACCCTCATCCCCGAAACAACAAAATCACCACCACCACCACATTGGGCTCAGACAACAGAGGCTATTTAGAATTATTTGGAGAAGGAGGATATCAAAGAATGATTTTTATATGTATACAGTTAAAATGCAGGACTCCTGAGTTCATTTGTTACGATGGATAAAGACACTGATTCGGTTTTGTAGGAAATTATGAGCAGGCAAGCACAGCAGAAAGGAAAGGAGTAAACACACACACACACACACACACACACACACACACACACTCAAATTTAGACTCACTAGCCCCAATCCAAGGTACCTAAATATTCCTTACTGATACTAAGTACTCCAGGTACCACTCTTGTTACGTCCATAGCAGTAAGTCCTATCTCAAATGCAGAAACTGGATTTACATACAGGAGACTGGTGTCTGGCAGAGCTGAGACCAGGGGCAAATAGACTGCTTTGCTGGAAATTAGCTTCACATCCAACTGCTTGGAGTTGGCAACAGCTTTGGAAACATCATACAGCTCACTCTGCAGCCCTGTATACAGAAAGACATCAGGAAAATTGTGGGCATTTTATCTGAGACCACAGAAAGGAAATTCGTTTCAGTGTTTTTGAACCTATTATCATCAATACTTCTGTGCATGATCCTAACCACTGTGTATTTACTTATGAATCATTATAACTACTCCCTATCTGATTTTCAAACTTAGTGCAGGATTTTCAAATGCCCATCCTGTTGTCCATGGTGATCACAAATGTCCATGGAATCTTCTAATGGAGACATCCCCTGGGCATTTGGAATGTCTTGTGGGCATTTTGATTTCTCTGACTTCACAGACTGATCGGGGAAGAGACATGCTACAGCATCTGGGAGTGTGAAGAGCTTAGAGTCATTTGGTTACCAGAGCCTTGGGCCGGCCCTGGGCGGTTGGGCAGCCACCATCCGAGGCTTCCCTGCACCTTGGCAGGCCCTGCTTGCCTGAACCTAGGTCAGTGGGGGGTGCAGGAGGACCCGAGGCCCCCAGGGGGTTGAGGGGACTCCGGCAGCAGGCGCATGGAGTGGCCGGCCTCGGCTGAGGAATGGAGGATACTCTCAATGACATGAGTTATAACTTTCAAGTTGTTGGACACCACAGTCAGGCTTCAGCTTCGGGGGAGAGATGAAGAGAAGGATGGGCAACTTGTTGGAGGAGCCTGAGCGAGCTGTCAGTCAGTGGGGGTGCGGGAAGTGGAGCTGAGGGGATGTCTTGTGATGCTGTGATGGTCAATTTACATATTACCTCTTTATTATATAGGATAAATCATAATAAAACATAAAATGCATAGACGTGTGTTTGTGCGTATATATATATATAGCATATATGTGAAATATGCATATCTGTCTATCTGATATATGTGACTAAAAGGATTTAAGCATGACCTAGTGTCTTGCCCTTGACCTCACCTTGTATGTGAAAAACCTGGTCCCAGTTGATAACACCACGTTCTTCCAGGAGCTGTCGGTAAGCTTTCACATCTTTGTAGAACACAGCATAGCCATTTGTGTAATGGTCCAGGTTGTCTGTCTCAGCCTGGGTCAGAAGACACATCATAAATACGCATCCTCTATCAGCGGTCACCAACCGGTGGTCCATGGACCACTGGTGGTCTGTGAAGTCTGAAAGGTTGGCAACCACTGGTTAAAGGAAACCTTTGAACTAACTAACTGAAATCCTAGGTGGCGTGGATACCATTAGCTATGCGTGTCCAGATAATTTCCATTAGCAAATCAGTCACCTGTACACAATGGCTATGTGGGAATGTGGCTAATACCCTTGCAGTGAGGGAAAGTACAGACACTTGGAGCCTTTGCTTGATTATCTCTTCTAGTGTTAGAGAGGTTTTACATTTATCTCACATAGTTCTGGGATTTGTAATTTATTTGTAAAAATATAAAGGGTATAACTCAAGGGACCCACCAATAATAATTAAATAGAACTCTCAGAACTTTCCTAATGTGGTCACGGCAGCACATCTTTGATGATTTGAGCCTCTCTTTGGTCCCAGAGGCAGAAACAGGCAGATGCTGCCTTTTTTCAGTGTTCATGACCAAAGTCTCCATCGTCATACGGAACCATCAACCCAGTAAAAACACTGGTATGTACAAGTATGCATGCTTTCTGCTTCTAGAGATTATGAAACACTAAAGATAGAGTTTATTGAATGCATTTAGGCTAGAGGTTTTCCATACATCCGATACTCCAAAGACAGTTCAATTAGATACCAAGGATGAAATATGTAGCTTTGTAAGCTAAAGTATTTGGCTATGATGGCTATAATATCCCCTATACCTAATCTTTTCTTTCTAGTTGATGCCAACTCTTATTTTTTTTGCCTTTCAACACTGTACCTCTTTCTGACGCCGAGTGATGACAGATTTGAAGTCTGGCCATGAATCCAATACCACTTCCTTTTGAAAGGGGTTTCCACGATTTATGTTCATCAGTGCTCCATAAACCTGAGCCAGAGAACCCAGAGAGACAAGCCAATGGCATCACCAGTTGTTTCCGCTGCATATTGTCCTTTTCATCTCTCTCTCTCTTTTTTTTTCCTTTTCATCTCTTGTTCTCCTGAAGAATTGTGGCCCTCAAAGCAGATATTATAAATGTACACACAACATACACACATACAAACTTCTCCCTTGTTATTTCATCAGTGCACATGAAAGCTGCTAAAAAGTCTATGAATGGCTAAGAAAACTCTCCCTAAACTTAGTACTTCCACAGTACAACTAGGAGAGGTACTAAATCAATAGGCTTACTAGGTGGGTGCTAGGTGCGTAGGTTAGCAATAAACATTGTTGAATGAATCAATCTCTTGTGTGGCTTTCAGACTCATACATCTTTTAGAAGTTCCACAGGTAATTTTGATGCTCCCTGCTTTTGAAGTGTATTATACTATCTAAAAATAACCTGTGAAGTGCAACTACTCCTTCCACCCTGAGTTACAATTAAACATGACAAGACAGTGAAATACACACCCTCCCCTCATAAGCCAAAACTACAACCCTGTATTTCAGATTTGATGGAGCAAGGCTCTGCAAGTATTCCCTGAGGATTGTAACTATGTCTCATTCATTATTACATCTATAGAGCCTGACACAGCTGATCAAATGCTTTTAAAAAAGTATATATATATATGACTTCAGAGAGGAAGGGAGAGGGTGAGGGCGAGGAAGAAACATCAATGATGAGAGAGAATCATTGATTGGCTGCCTCCTGCACACCCCCTATTGGGAATGGAGCCTGCAACCCAGGCATGTCCCTGACCTGAAATTGAACCGTGATCTTCTGGTTCATTGGTTGATGCTCAACCACTGAGCCCCACCAGCTAGGCTCAAATGCTTTTTTTTTTTTTTAAATATTTTTATTGATTTCAGAGAGGGAGGGAGAGAGAGAGAAACATCAATGATGAGAGAGAATCATTGACTGGCTGCCTTCTGCACGTACCGTACTGGGGATTGAGTCTGTAACCTGGGCATGTACCCCTGGCCAGAACTGAACTCGGGACCCTTCATTCTGCAGGCTGATGCTCTATCCACTGAGCCAAACTGGCTAGGGCTCAAATGCTTTTTGACTAAACAATACTAAATAACAGTATTGGAATTCTCTGTGGCCTTTCACGTTTTTTTTCTCTACTAAAAATCAAAGATGTCTGTCCTACAAAACAACTCCCATCTATGTGCTTCATCTGTGTGCTTCTAGAGTAGAAAAAGTGTGGTGGTAATGAGTAGAGCTGAGTTCTAGGCCAGTGTTCATAGATAAAAACTGGAAACAATCTGCTCACCAAAGGTGGAAAAATAAATCAGTTGTGGCATATTCATACTCTGGATTACAAAATAGCAACACAATGCTGAGCAAAGGAAACTAGATACAAAAAGATATTTCCTTTGTGATTCAATGTATATTAAAAATATGGAAAACTAAATGATGGCTTTAGAAGTCAGGATAGTGGTTACTTTGGGGAAGCAGAGAAAGGTAGGATTGGAGAGGAGCATTGGTGGTGGGAGGGGCAGCCTCTCAAGTCATGTTCTTTCTTGGAGTGGAGGTTATTCAGGTAATCGTTTTGTGAAAATTCACTGAGCTGTGTAAGTATGTATGTGCACATTTTTTTTTTAATCCTCACCCAAAGATATTTTCTCTGAGAGTGGAAGGAAGGGACAGAGGGAGAGAGAGAAACACTAGTGTCTCTTACATAGATTGGATGCCTTCCACACCCACCTCCACCAGGGATGGGGACAAATCTGCAACCCAGGTACATGTCCTTGACCAGAATCAAACTCACGGCCCTTTGGTGTGCAGGCCAATGCTCTAACCACTTAGAAACACCGGCCAAGGCTCTTGTGTGCACTTTCTAGTATATGCTTTACTTCAGTGAAAAAATTTAAATTATAAGGGCATTAGTACCTATGTTTTACTTCCTTTATCACTTAGTTCAAATTACCTCAACACCTAGAACATCTTCCAACTAACTCTCTTTTGTTTTACCCAATCTGGGATTTCACTCAAATCTTCTCAAGGAACGTATTTTTCCCAGTATAGTCTGGCTGATACCAATGTGTAACATGGATCACACTTAGTGAAAATCTAACAACTAAAGTAAATTGGAAGGGTAATGTATTTTTCTGCTAATCTTTTAATCTAGCTTGTTTTGTTAACCATTCAATGCTGGTCTGCTGATCTTTCAAATACTACAGACTAATAAGTTTATAAAAATGGCTTTCCAGAGGAAGCCAACCACCTTTATTCAAGAATGGAGCTTAAGTATGCTTGGAAGGCTTCTAGAAAGGTTAAAGGGAAAATTTGTTGCAATATTCAGATTCTGCAAGAAAAAGAACATAGATTGACTGCCAAAGATTTGGAACCAACTGCAAGATTCCTCATTGACTGAAAACCAACCAACCCTTCCAATAGTTATTTCAAAGGGTTAGTATTGAGAGGAGGTGGGAAGTGGCTGCAGAAAGTAAAGATGCTGGAGGAGTGAGCAGTTAGAGCTTGTGATGGAAATTTGGAGAGATGTTTAAACACTAAATCAGACTATAAAATGCATAGTCATAAACTCCAAAGAATGGGAGAAGGGTGCCCTTACTGGTGTTTCTGTATTTAGAGCCTTGGCCTGCACATTGAAGGGTTAGGGTTCCATTCCAGGTCGAGGGTACATACCTGGTTGCAGGTTCGATCCCCAGCCTTGGTCTGGGTGTGTGTAAGAGGCAACCAATCAGTGTCTGTCTCACATTGATGTTTCTCTCTCTCTCTCTCTTTCCCTCCTTTCTACTCTCTCTAAAAAAGGGTCAGTGGAAAAATATCCTTGGGTGAGGATTAACAACAACAACTGAAATTCTATGTAATAAAAGCCTAAAATGCTAAGTGTCCAGTCATCTGTTCAACCAATCAAAGCATAACATGCTAATGATATCCTAAGGTCCCTCAACTGCTCACTATGACCACCAGGGGACAGATGCTCCGACCGGTAGGTTAGCTTGCTGCTGGGGTCTGGCTGATCATGACTGAGTGAGATAGGCCAGACACGCCCTGAAGCCCTCCCTGATCCCTCCCTGGCTGGCCAACCTCCTGCATCCCTCCTTGGCCCTGATCATGCACCAGTGGGGTCCCTTGGCCTGGCCCATGCTCTCTCACAATCCCTTGGGGGATATCAGAGAGCCGGTTTTGGCCCAATCTCTCAGGCCAGGCTGAGGGACCTCTGGGACTCATAGTAATAAAATAAAAAGCAATGGAAAAATCTATGTGTGAGGATTTAAAAAGATAGCATATATGCACAACTCATAGATACAGACAATAGTGTGGTGAAGGCCTGGGGGAGTGTGGAGGAGGTCAGTGGGAGAAAAAAAGGGGACATCTGTAATACTTTCAACAATAAAGAAAATTTTTTAAAAAGAATGAAAGAAGAGTAAGTAACAAAACTCCTTTATCTTTTTTATCTCTAAAGGACTTAGGGTAACATATCTTTGGTGAGGATTTAAAAAAAAAGTGTTAGGAAGTTGTTGGAAGGCTAAAAAAAATTGAAATTCTCTGTGTCCTAAAGTATTATACAAATATAATAATTATAATTCAAGGGCTCATCATTTGTCTTGATTATAACGTCCTTCATGACCCTGTGAAAGTCATTGAAACCTTTCCAGGTCTCTCAGCTAAAAACGTTAGTCAAACACGTTGACAAAGAAATGTAGCCAATCATCTCATTCCATTTATCTCAGTGCAGCATTCAAAATGGGAAAATTTAGAACCCAGCGGGTCCATTTGGCACTTTTTCAGTTGCATGCTTCCACTTTATCTTTCTGATTTTCTCTGCCACTTACAGTTTAAGCACAATCAATAAGGCAAGATGACTAGATTTAATCAACCTAATAGAAGGCACCAGGACTTTCTTTAGGTCCTTTTTGTTCCAATTTTAGTGTAAATAAGGGTTAAACATATAGGTCCTCAGTCTCTATCCTCAGAAACTCCAATTCATTATATCTCTTCTAGGTTATTAGCAGCCATACGTTTGAAACCATTGTTGTCCGGCTCTTGGCTCAAGAAAGTCAACCCTCAAAGACAATGTTCATGCATTCTACATTTTTTTTCGAGTGTTTCAAATACTGTATTTCTCATCTTACATTGAATTGTGATCTTTGATTAACATCATCCACAGTAACTCTGAGTTCCCAGTAAGCCCTCAGGGACTTTTAATATATTTATTGATTTTTTTTACAGAGAGGAAGGGAGAGGGATAGAGAGCTAGAAACATCAATGAGAGAGAAACATTCATGTGGGATGTGCCCACAACCAAGGTACATGCCCTTGATCGGGAATCGAACCCAGGACCCTTCAGTTCCCAGGCCGACATTCTATCCACTCTGAGCACACCAGTTAGGGCTCTTCAGGGACTTTTAGAAAATTTCAACAAATAGAGGATAGATGACCAAGAAAACCACGGAAAATACTTAAAAAATAAAGCTTTTGAAATAAACAGGAAAGGAATTTATAACAACCCCTAAACTTCAATTCCACTGTGAACTTAGTACACATTCTTACCAGCAATGCCAACCAGTCTATACCCATTTGACATTTAAAAACATTTAGAACTCGACCTTAAAAACAATCTGGTCCAGCATGACCTAAATTTTCCCAGGAGTCATCTAAAGTGACTGTCAGGCAGAAACCGGTTTGGCTCAGTGGATAGAGCCTTGTCCTGCGAACTGAAGGGTCCCAGGTTTGATTTCGGTCAAGGGCATGTACTTTGGTTGTGGGCACATCCCCAGCGGTGGGCATGCAGGAGGCAGCTGATGGATGTTTCTCTCTCATCGATGTTTCTAACTCTCTATCCCTCTCCCTTCCTTTCTGTAAAAAATCAGTTAAAAATGTTTAAAAAATAAAATAAAGTGACTGTCAGGAATATAATTATCTGGGTCATACCCACAATCCATTGAATCAGTCTCTAGCAAGTAGGTAGTGGGAGCTGTGTATTTAACAAGTTGCCCCAGAGTCTTATCATTGGCAACTTTGGGAAACAGGCACCAGATGGATGTTATTTTCACAGATCAACACAATAGAGAAATAAAATAAAACTCAAATGCACAGTACCTTGAGTGATTCGGGAAAGTAACCCTTGAGCACTTTTTCCAGGGTCTGTAATTTGGTAGCACAGTTTAGCACCAGCATCTTCTCCAGAGCTCTAGCAGCTCCACACCTGGTAGGAATGTGAAGGTATACATTTAACTTTCCCTGTTAGCATATGAATCCACCTGGCAACATCCTGGAAAGCCTGTTTTCACTGGCTGTGGTTCTCAATGCCATTGCTTCCCTTGAAGAGGGAAGGAGGAGGAGAGGGAGGCCCTCGGATGGCTAAATCAGAAAACACCTAGAAATGGAAAGTGTTAATGACCTGATTCTGGAAAGATGTCTCTCCACTGAGTAAAGCCTTCATCAATTACACACGCAAAGTATTCTGAACTCCTCCTTCAGGATACAATAGCAGTTGTAAATTTACATATATGTGTATTTCTTTTGAAGTATTTTTCAAGTAGACTCTGAGATACATGAAGAAAGGGACCAGGTCTGCTTTGTGCTGCACTGTTTCCCCTGCACCTTCCACAGGGCCCAGCACATAGTAAGGGATATTCTAAGTAGTTGTTGAATGGCTGATGTGAAGCTCAGGGTAAGACTCTTCATAATGTGGGACAAAGACCTGAGGGGCTCAGTTATCAGCTGCTCCTGAGGAACAATTTGGAGAGGAACAGCTAGATTGCAGATGAAGAATCCTGTGTGACAAGGCTTATTTCAATCAGATAAAATTTAGGAACAATAACAACCAGAAAATCCTACAAATAATATCATATCTAATAAAAGAGTAATATCAAATTGATCATACACCCACAAGCCACACCAATCAGAGCGAGTATGCAAATTAACCCAACCAATATGGCTATGGCCACAGAGAGCGAAGAAGGGAGGCTTGGGTTGCCCCTAGCGATGGAGGAAACCAAGCTTTCTGCAAACCCTGGGGCACTTAAGGCAACGAAGTTTCAATGGCTGTGCAAACAGAAGGCTTGGCTCTACTCCAGGGTATAAAGATTTAATTGCAGAAGATAAATAAATCCCAGATACCAGGGCTTCCGCTTGGGTGCCGGGTGTGTGTGTGTGTGTGTGTGTGTGTGTGTGTGTGTGTGGTCAGCCCGCAAACCACCACAGGCCCCTTGCCCAGGCCACCCTACACCTCAAGGAAACACCCACCCTGATCCAGGACACCCTTCAGGGCAAACCAGTTGGCCCCCATCCATGTACCAGGCCTCTATCCTATCTAATATAAAAGTAATATGCAGATTGACCATCACTCCAACACACAAGATGACTGCCCCCATGTGGACACAAGATGGCCACCACATGATGGCCAGCAGGAGAGGGCAGTTGGGAGGGACCAGGCCTGCAAGGGAGGGCAGTGGGGGTAATCAAGCCTGCAAGGGAGGCAGTTAGGGGTGACCAGGCTGGCAGAGGAGGGAAGTTGGGGGTGACCGGGCCCACAAGGGAGGGCAGTTAGGGGCAAACAGGCTGGTAGGGGAGCAGTTAGGCATCAATCAGGCTGGCAGGCAGAAGGGGTTAGGGGCAATCAGGAAGGCAGGATCAGGCCTAAAAGGGCAGTTGGACATCCCTCAAGGGGTCCCAGATTAGAGAGGAAGCAGGCTGGGCTGAAGGATGCCCCCCCTCCGCCCCCCCCATGTATGAATTTCTTGCATAGGGCCTGTAATATATATATATATATTCTCTCTATATATATATTATATTCAACTAGAAGCCCAATGCATGAAATTCATGCAAGGGGCTCAGCCCTCACATCCCTGGCTTCTTACAGAAGGTCATCTGGAAGGTCGTCTGGAAGGTCATCTGGATGGTTGTCCTACTTTTTGGCCATTGGGTCTAATTAGCATATTACGCTTTTATTATTATAAATGTAGCAGAACTTTTGCACCTCATCTTCACAGCCAGCTACTCGGAAAGCAAAAAAAGCTCAGGAGACTTGGGAATCAGAGTCTTCTGGGACTGTGGTGGATTATTCCTTCACAACACATTTCCCATGGGGCATCTCTGTGTGGCCATGATACTCAAGTGTTCGATTGTGATTTACTTAAACCCACCGTATAAAACCCTGTCATATTGTTTACGTGAATCTGAACTTTTAAGAGACATGTTTGTGATGACTAAGCCAGCTCCAGGTCAATGAGGGGAGCACAGGAGGTGTTTGCATTCTCTGTAGGAGTCTGAAAAGAACTAAGGGTCAAGGCAGCATCAGATCATAGTTTGGGCCACATTAGAAACTTTGAAAAAAAAAATCAAGTTTCTAGAGTTCAGGTTGAACAAAGAAAGGAGAAGTGTAGCCACTATCTCCTCATCCTTGTATCTGCTCACATTTTCACTCCCTGTGTCACCTCTACATAAAACTTTAACTTCTTCATTAAACACAATTATTTATTTTAATTTGAGGCCTTTTGGGAGAAAATGAAATATTATTTCATAGGGAAGTTGATCATATATCTCTTATTAGGTTTGATGTCTAGAGATCTTTTTATATCCTAATATACAGCTAGTGCAAAAAGGAGGAATCCTAAGCTTACTTTTTGTCTGGTTTGTTCCCCAAAGGATTTAAGACCACTTGTATACACATAGGTAAAATATAAAATAAAATTCGGGCACCGGGGAAAATAGACGTACCAAAGTAACATGAATAACATGAATGCCAAGCCAGTGTTGCTCGGCATCCTCCCATGAACCGAGAGATCACTGGTTCAATTCCCAGTCAGGGCACATGCCTGGGTTGGGGGTTAGAGCCCAGTGTGGGGGTGCAGCTGACTGATGATGTTTCTCTCATCAGTGTTTCTCTCTATCCTTTTCCCTTCCTCTCTTTCTAAAAATCAATAAAAACATATTCAAGCCCTAGCCTGCCAAAACCAATCATTGTCCCACTAATTAGAAAAGTGTGGACAAGGAACCCAGAAGGCTGGTCAACCTTGAAGCTCTGAAAGGTCAGAGCCAGCCACTCCCTACCTAATTGAGACAGTGGTAGATGAAGCAACTGCCCCACCAAATAATCATGTAAATCCTTACTGATAAGATCATCTACCTGATACTGGAATTGCCTGTTTCAGGGCAATGGGTGAATCCCAAACCTGAATAAAAGGGATGGCAAGGCCAAAGGAAGGGGTAGCCCTCCCACTAGAGGTGGGCTCCCGCCTGGTCCCCCATATTGCCAAATTAATACTTTTCTAGCTTTTTTCATTTGTGTGTGGCCTTCTCCAGAGCCTGCATCCTGAACCGGAACCCTGAACCATGCAGGACGTGAAAGGGGTTCCCACACTGGCTGGTTTGGCTCAGTAGATAGAGCGTCGGCCAGTCAGGGGTACATGCCTAGGTTGTGGGCTTGACCCCAGTGAGGGTGTGCAGGAAGTGGCCTATAAGTGATGCTCTCTCATCATTGATGTTTTTATCTCTCTCCTTCTCCCTTCCTCTGAAATTGATAAAAATATATTTAAAAAAATATTTTAAAAAAAGTAACATGGAGTCAGTCAAGAGAGAGGTCAGCAGGCAAAGCATATGGAGAAGGAACCATACACATAGAGTTGATCCTTTTTATATGTGGATTCCATATTTGTAAATTCACCTGCTTGCTCATGTGTGTGTATCCTCCCAAATCGATACTGACTGCTTTTGTAGTCAATTGTGCAGAGCAGTAAAACATTTGAGTCACCTAATAACCCACATTTCCAGCTAAAGTTGAAGAAGGTGACTTTCTGTTCCAGCTCTCATGCTGTATAAAAGTCTTATGTGTCTATTGAGTGCCAAGGTTTTCTTTTCTTTGCATTTTTTTTTTTTTGCTTTTTTTGTTGGTGATTTCACTATTTAAAATGCCCCCTATGCCCTGACCAGTGTGATTCAGTTGGTTGGAGCGTCATCGCAGCGCAATGAAGGGTCGTGGCTCGATTGCTGGTCAGGACTCATGCCCAGGTTGTGGGTTTTATCCCTGGTCAGGATGCTTTATGGGAGGCCACCAATATATGTTTCTTTCTCACATCCATGTTTCTCTCTCCCCCCTGCCCCACATCCTCCCCTTTTCTTTTTCTAAAATCAATTTTTAAACATTAAAAACATAATATAAAATGGACCTCGAGTATAGTGAAGTACTGGTTAGTGTTCTTAAGTGCAAAAAGGCTATAATGTGTCTTATGGAGAAAAGTACGTATATTAGAGAAGCTTCCTTCAGGCATGAGTTATAATGCTCCTAACTGTGAGTTCAATGATAATGAATCAACAATCTATATTAAATCACATGTCTTTAAACAGAAATATATAAAAAAGGTTACCGGTTGAATTGCTGATGTACACATTCGGACCAGAGTTTTGTAGGAACCTAACCCTGTCTATATTTTCCCTAGGAGCATTGGTTCAAAATTCACCAAGACGGTATTGTTGCCTTTGATGTTATTGAACACAAGGACTGTGGAGAATGAGAGTTAACTACTTGTAGGAGGTGAGAGCCCATTTTTTTACTCTGAACTTTCTGGCAGCTAATACTAAGAGAAAGAAAGATGCATAGTTAGTTACATGACTCAGTTTCCCATAGAATTATCCTTCTGGTCTTTACCACAGCATTTGCTTGACTTTTCACTTGTGCCATCTCTAGCTAAAGTCCAGATCGCTAGCTTCTAAATATTCAAAACCCTTCTTGATCTAGCTTTAATCTACCTTTCTAGGCTAAGCAGCTATTTCAACTCACAAACAAATGACTCAGGATGACAAATACTGATGACATTAAAATCAGGGACATTTCTCCCAGGGGTTCACATAGAGAAAAGATACTATAATTAATGAACAACATTAATGAATTTCATAAGAATATTTCTTTTATTAAATGAAAAGATAGTTTTTTAAATTAAAATAATTTTTTTATTAATCTTCACTTGAGGATATTTTTCCCATTGACTTTTAGAAAGAGTAAAAGGCGGTGGTGTGGGGGGGCGTTTTGAGAAAGAGAGGGATAAAGATTGATGTGAGAGAGACCTCAACCAGTTGCCTCCCACACTCATCCCAACTGGAGGCCAGGGATCAAACCTACAACCCAGGCACATGCCCTTAATCCAGAATTGAACCCTAAACCCTTCTGTGTGTGGGTTGATACTCTAACCACTGAGCAACACTGGCCAGGGCTAAAAGGATAGCTTTTGAAGGCCACAAGAACATACAGAAATTCTTATAAGTGCAGAAAATATTTTTTACACATTATTGAATTATATCTGAAAGTCATAATGACAACTATTAACTCTGAAAGCTACAAGATTAAGATAGCATATCCTCACCACCCAATTATAAAGTGTCCATAATTAACATGGGGCCCAGAATTGGAAGATAAATGTTTGTAAATCCCTTAGCCAAACTCTTATCAACAGAATCACTAAGTGTAAAGGAAATTATCATGCTCATATAACTTTTATTTATTTTTAAAATATGCTTTTATTGACTTTTTTTTTTTTTTTTACAAAGAGGGAGGAAGAGGGATAGAGACTTTGAAATATTGATGAGAGAAACATTAATCAGCTGCCTCCTGCATGCCTCCTACTGGGGATGTGCCTGCAACCAACGTACATGCACTAGACCAGAATCGAACCTGGGACCTTTCAGTCCTCAGGCCAACACATTATCCACTGAGCCAAACCAGTTAGGGTTCATATAACTTTTAGAAACTGAAGTTTCTTTGGGACACCTGAAATATTTTATTCATATTAACTAGACAATAAAAGCATAGTACTCTCCTGGAAGACTTTTAATTCTCACAAGTAAAACAGAAGGTCCCTGAGTTTATGGAGTAACACACCATTTGTAATAAAATAGTCATTATTTTTTCAGAAGATAGGTTTTTCTGTTTACAAAGATTCCTGTCTTATCTGTTCAGGAAGAACGTGTTCAAGAAGATTCTCATCTCATTTGTTTGCAAAAACTTCTATATTTCATAGTGCTTATTTCCCCCATATCAACATTTAAGAGTAAAAAAACTAAAAACACCCAAAAAAACATCTTTCCCTCTGAATCTAATTAAATTTATTCTTCCTATACAATGTTGAATTTCATCTCTCCTTGTTCTATTTCCCCATTTATTCTTGCATTAAAATTAATGATTTGAAACTTAAATCTAATTAATGCATTTAATTAAAACATATTAATTAAAACCTGGGTTTTCATTAATAAATGTTTACCTGCTGTTGAGCGGCTAACCTGTAACAGGTTTTTCACTGGGCAAGCAGCAGCTCTTTCTCCCCAAATGGTGAGTTTATTCCTCCAGCCTCTTCCTTAATCCTTAGTGCACACAGAAGGCAGGGAAAAGGAAATGTCACACCTTGGAGAGGGAGGAGTTTCTGATGTCAAGTGATATTTACCACGAATGCAGCACCAGTCTCTCCCACCACCTCTTCCTTTAGATCATATTTAATCTTATGGTGAGTATAATTTTGATTTAGATCTGAACATTTTCTAGACACAAAACCTATCTATTCATTAGGCTCTAATGGAAGAGAAAAAAAAGGAGACATATAGTACTACTCTTTATAATACTTTAAACAATAAAATAAAATTTAAAAAAGAAATGGGACATAGGCAAGTGGATATTAATATAATAAAATAATGTGGATATTGACTTCTTATTTTTTTAATCTATTCTAAAAAAAAATAATAATTTGCTGCTCTGAGCTTCCCAGACTGAAAGAGGGTAATGTCTAAAGAAGATGCTTGTGAAATTGAGAGTATCTTTGAAAATGTTAATTCTTTTACCCTATTTTTTTTTAATGAAAAATCATTCACTGTTTACTCGCTTCCCTCTGGCTGCAATCTCAGGCACCACAGAAGCATTGGCAGGGAATCTCAGCACACAACACAGTCCCTGAGTCTTGGATAATAAACAATACAAATGTCCCCAAGGAGATTGCTTCCATTTAAATGTAATCACCTGGGAGGATACTGTTTACCATGTATGTCTCATAAATTCAAGTTCAAATGAAGGGGGAGGGTAGGGCATTCTTTACTTGAAGGTGCTGGTTTTAAGTAATACACTGGGTAATTGTGGATGAGTGACTGAGAAACTTGTATTCAATGACAATTACTGGACGTCAAAATAAGTGTTTATGATCCTGATATTATTGATAACTTAAAAAAAGATGTTATGGAGGGCGACATATATCTGTGCATGTTCCTAAGGGTGCTATATGAATCTAGTCTTCTGTAAATATTATTTGAGGAAAATTGATTTAAAAATGAACAGAAGCTGTTATTGATAGGACAGAATCTGCTTTAGATATAAAGTACGACACCAGAAACACCTTAAAGTTAGGGGTCAAGTTATTTGGGGACTCAGAGAGATCTATACAGTAAATGTCTTCCCAGATTTAGGCTACATCCTGTTTCATAGTGCATCCCAAACTGAAACTTCTATTCTTTTTTCAAATTTCTTTGCTATCTATAAAACATTAGAACTAATTAAAACAGTTGCTTTTTGCCACTAGGAAAAATAACCAATAAAGCAAAGCATATTACTTTTCCAGGAAAACTACATTGGTAATTATATTTCAAATATGTCCATTACGTTAAACTGAAAGTTTAACTCTGGGATTTACAAGGAAAAGGTGGGAGGAAAAGGTGGTTACTAATACAAGATAAACTTAAAGAGATTTTCTTCTATAAACCCAAGTGAACAAATCCATAATACATATTATCATAGAAAAATAGATGGACTTGTACATTGTTTTTAACAGGATTTACACACCGACTTCGATAGCCCCTTCTATTTGTAGTGTATCAGCAAATTCCTAAGTCAAAATTACAACTTTTTTCGCTTCTTAGTTCTTTTACTTGCTCTCTGTGGATCTTACGATAGTCGCTTAGTTTCCCATGCCTTAGGTTTGGCACCTGCAGCATGGCGATAATTGTGACTGTTATGAGGTTCAATCCCCATTATATTATTAGGATTAAACACTGGCATAAATGTGTGTACAGGTGTGATGGGCTTAGAATAGTGTCTGGCACATAGCAGGCATCAGGAAACGTGAGCCATTTTTATCAGTTATTATTGTCATATGGTGCTGTTGTCTCATATAAAAACCTACTCTAATTTTAAAGGCCTCCTTGGGGGTATGAAACAGTGAAACTGCCTAACGCACATGAGTTAAAAAAATCAATGCTTTCATTTTTAAAAAGCCATCTAGAATCATTTATTGAATTTGAGGACAGCTCTCTTTCTTCTTCCCCTTTGTCCAATTTTAACACGTTGAGCGCCAAGCCTGTTTTGTATTTCTTTCCGTTTAGCCCGCGATACCCGATTTTACCCATATGCTGGCGGCCGGAGACTGATGAGGTCCAAACAGAAAGTAGAGTATCAGTCACTGGTGACTGACATGGCGCTTCACGTGTTAATAACTATAATCTATCTTAAATGTGGCTGCCACAGCAATTTCATAGCCTTGGTAACAGCAGAGGTCACTTGAATGAGAGCAAGCATCTAAGCCAAGGGAAACTATTTCTATGGTGGTTTAGTAGTGAAGGACCAGCTTCAGGGGCAGCAACTTTTAATAAGAAAAGCTAGTTAATACACACAGGACTCAGTCACTTTCAACATGATAAAGTCCAAATGGGAAATTTGAATTTCTCTCTGCTTTTGATTTCCTTTCTCTCTCCCGCAAAGCTGAATATTTCTTGACAATGAATGAAACATGAGAGGATTTAGAAGTCTTATGTTTGGAAACTAAGCCAACCTGTATTCAAATACTAATTTTAACAGCTGCACCTGCATTTATTTTTGGTAAATAGAGAATGCCAGGAAATTCAACCCAACCAAATAGAAGAAAGTAAATCCTTTAATTTTAGGTCCCAGCACAGGTCAAATTTAAACAAAACTTGTTTGTTAAATATATGCCCCTCTGAAATTTTGGGGAAATGGAAGGGCTCGTATAAAGAATTTTAATGACTGGCAGTACCCTGCGGTTCTGCTACGTATGTGTACAAGCTGTTCACACACACAAATTACACCAGTTTACCTTCCTTCAGCAGCATCAGTGGGGACCCACTTTCCCATATGTTCAGCAACTTTTTCTTTTAGCCTTTTTCAGTCTGATAGTGAAAATATTTTATTTTGCATTGAAGTGAACATCTTCCAAATATACACTGGCCATTTATGTATCTTTGAGAATTGACCACTTTCCTACTGGTATTTAATCTATTTGTTACTGATATTTTAAGTTTATTGCGTGCGCGCGTGTGTACACACACACGTACGAGTGGCCAGATCATTATGATCACCTGACATTGGTAGGCAAATTAGCCATTCATTATATTATATGGGATATAGAAGCCAAAGGCCTGTTCGAACATCTTTGCTATCTGCAGTTACCAAGATAAAATGTCCCCAATTCACAAGAACACAAGGATTGGACAGTCAAGCATTGGAAAAAAATCATGTGGTCCGATGAATCACATTTCCAGTTGCATCATGCAGATGGCAGAAGGAGAATTCCATGGAAACAGCATGAAAGCATGCATCCCACATGCATGAGTACAACCTTTCAAGCTGGTGGGGGCAGTGTTATGGTTTTGGGCATGTTTTCCTGGCATGATTTGGGCCCTTTAATTCGTGTGGAACAATGTCTGAATAGCACAACATATCTACGTATCATTGCTGATCAAGCTCATCCTATCATGTTGATGGCGTATCCCAATGGAGATGGCTTCTTCCGAGACAATGCGCCATGCCACAGTGCTCATACTGTGCAGGAGTGGTTTCAAGAACATGAAGACTTTATCTTGCTTAGGTGGCTCCCACAATCACCAGATCTCAATCCAATTGAGCATTTGTGGGACGAAGTTAAAAGAGCCATCAGGCATCTGTTTCCCAACCATCAAATCTCACAAAATTGGACAGTGCTATTCATCAGGCATGGTGTCAGATTCCTCGAATCACCTTTCAACATCTCATGGAGTTAATGCCAAGAATTGCCACAGTATTGAAGGCAAAAGGTGGCCCAATGAAGTACTGATGGGGTGATCATAATTGTCCAGAGTGTGTGTGTGTGAGTGTGTGTGTGTGTGTGTGTGTGTGCTGTGTGTGTAGTTACTAAGCAGCAATTACTACTGGATGACCAGGTAGCAATGATGCACACTGATCTCCAGGGGGCAGACGCTCAATGCAGGAGCTCCCCCAGGTCATCAGTGCACTCCCACAGCTAACCTCCTGTGGCTAGTCAACCTCCTATGGTACCCCACCCCTCCCAACCAGCTGGCCCTGGTTGCTGGCCAGGTAGAGACCCCACTTATGCACAAATTTGTGCACTGGGCCTCTAGTTTTGGTGGAAAGTAGGAATTTTAACCACTGTTTATCTACCTGCATCTCTGGTGCGGTTAGCAGTTTTTTTCAAGACCATTTATTGAATATCTTTGTGCATTTTACATAAATGCTATCTTTATCATATGTTATGTCTTTACATTATATGTCCTCCACTTCAAAATATGTATTTTTAGAATTTAAGTTTCTGGCATTGGCACTTACCATTTCCTTCCTTGATAGGTGGGTCAGAGTTAGCATGGACCATGCATGTGAGAACTCAGGTGGGTGTAGAAATTACACAGGAACTACAGCCATTTGAATTATTGGTATCAAGTATAGTAGAATTTTATTTGGGTTTGTAATTAACTGAAATTATTCATAAAGAGTACACTAACATGCATCATTTAAATAAAATAGTGTATGTTTTAAATTGCCAGCCAGAACTGTAGATCTCTCAAAATTAGGTCACATACTTTTCAAAGCTCCAAGAGTGTAGTATCACCAGTTCATGAAGAATTGTCACTAAGTACAAGTTCCAGTTGATGTTCAATAATCTGTTAAACAGCTGTTCTGAGAGAAACAAGACTTTTTTTAAAAAAAGAAATTTTATTTATTTCAGAGAGGGAGAGATAGACACATCAATGATGAGAGAGAATCATTCATCAGCTTTCTTCTGTATATCCCACACTGGTGATTGAGCCTGCAACTCGGGCATGTGCTCTGACCAGGAATCAAACTGAGACATCCTGGTTCATAGGTTGATGCTCAATCACTGAACCACACCAGCCAGGTTAGAAACAAGACTTAATGAACCTTCTTTCCAAAAGCTATTATCCTATCTAATAAAAGAGTAATATGCAAATTGATCATACCCCCGCTACACCCACAAGCTACACCCTCCAGCCAATCAGGAGCATGTTATGCAAATTATCTCAACCAAGGTAGCTGTGGCCATGGAACTGCAGCAAATAGGAGGCTTGGGTTTCCCTGGCAATGGAGGAAGCCAAGCTTCGTAGGCTTATACTCAAGGCTACAAAGTTTCAATTATAGAAGATAAATAAATCCCAACAAAAATGGTGGCCACCACAGAGCAAATAGGAGGCTTGACTCTGCTCCAGGGTACATAGTTTCAATTATAGAAGATAAATAAATCCCAGATCCCAGCGCCTCTGCTTGGGTTTCTAGGGATGCATCACTGGCGTGCAAACCACCCCAAGCCCCAAGAGAATGCCCACCTTGATCCAGGACACCCTTCAGGGCAAACCAGCTAGCCCCCACCATGCATTAGGCCTCTATCCTATCTAATAAAATCATATGCAAATTGACCATCACTCCAACACAAGATGGCTGCCCTCATGTGGACACAAGATGGCCAGCAGGGGAGGGCAGTTAGGAGGGACCAGATCTTCAAAGGAGGGCAGTTGTGGGCGATCAGGCCAGCAGGGGAGGGCAGTTAGGGGCAAACAGGCTGGTAGAGGAGCAGTTAGGCATCCATCAGGCTGGCAGGGGAGTGGTTAGGGGGTGATCAGGCTTGTAGGCAGAAGCAGTTAGGAGCAATCAGGAAAGCAGGCAGGTAAGCAGTTGGGAGCCAGCAGTTCTGGATTGTGAGAGGGATGTCCTACCAGGATCAGGCCTAAATAGGCAGTCGGATATCCCTCGTGGGGTTCCAGATTGGAGAGGGTGCAGGCTGGGCTAAGGGACACTCCCCAACCCCGTGCACAAATTTTGTGCACTGGGCCTCTAGTAAACATCATAATGATAAAAATCAGTGAGTTGGGATTCTATTAGCCATTCTAAAACTCTGAAGCTCTAAGTCTCCAAGTGAAGTTTTTAAGATATTTTGTAAAATCTTTTAGTTGCTTTGCCTGATGTAACAGACAGCCAAAATACACAAAAATACTTTCTTTAATGCTGCAGTACAGGTTTCTGGTATGGAAGACTTTCTTTCTCTCTAAAATCTACTAATGACCTTTTGGATCATTGCTTCCTAAGAGAATATTGCTTTTGACCCTTTTACTGAGCTGCCCAGGGTTTCCTGTGGCCTGTGGCCTCCCTCATGGCAATGAGCATTACACTGAGCTTGTTCTGATGTTTTCTGCTTGGAGGATATTAACAGAATTGTGGCACCTTCTACATTAACTGGCAAAGTATTCTAGGTGATACAGAAAAATAATTAAATTTCATTTATTTTACAAATAGATAAAAGCAACCCAGGCAATAAAAATAATTCTTATAATGTTTTACTGATCATTTATTTACATGTACATATATATTATAATCACAACAAGGAAAGGTTTAGAAAATTCATTTTGATTTATTTTTTAAGGGACTAAACGTGTTTATGTTCCACTTTAATAATTTTATGAAATAAAAGTATGATTTGATGATAAGGAAAAATAAGTATGCAACATCTATTCACTAAACCAACCAAAGAAATAAAACGTTCATGCTACCTCCAAAGTTAAAGACACATGGCAAATCTTAATTATACCACAAAGTCTAGAGAGTTATGTAAAAAAGTAAAGGTATTTGAAAATTTCTCAAGTTTCAGATGACCAGGCAGAAAATGCAAGTCATCAGCTAAAGAATATAACAGCAAAGATGTTTTTATGAACTAGGTACTTTAAAGATGTTACATATATTAAGTCACAGTATCAAATTTCCTCTGCACTGATCAATAAATGAGCTTTATCTAGCCTATAAATCAGTGAACAAACATGTGAGCTCCTGTATACAGCAACTGCTAAAACCAGTTTTCAGGACTACAGTAGATGCTAATGGTAGACCTGCAGAGGCTCATCTTAAGCTCCATATTAGGAAACAGTAAACCATGAAGAAGCCTTAGCCTCTAAAATACCATTTGGTTAACAGTTTTACAACTTATAAACACTATAAATTAATGTGGAATATAACCTAAAAACACCTTCAAGAGGCATCCAATCTTTTATAGGTTTCTTCGATGAAAGTTAGCATGTTCTTTGTCTGAGACGAATTATGGAGAACATCAAAGTCCTTCAGAAGAGCATTCTGATTTGGAATTTGTGCCAAAATTTCTTCCTGTGGGTACAAAGTTTATGCAAATATAATTGACATGTAACATTGTATTAGTTTTAGGTGTATAATGATTCAATATTTGTATATTTTATGCAATGAATCTAGTTAGCATCCATCACCAGTTACAATTTTTTTGTGTGATGAGAACTTTTAAGATTTACTTTTACAACTTTCAAAAATACAGTATTATTAACTCATTATTATACTTTATATTACATCCTCATGACTTATTTATTTTACAACTGGAAGTGTGTACTTTTTGAACACCTTCACCCATATAATTGTTTTTTAATCTTATGAAAAATATAAAATGTACTAGTGGCCCGGTGCACGACATTCGTGTATCCCTCAGTCCAGCCTGCACCCTTTTCAATCTGGGACCCATCAGGGGATGTCCAACTGCCGGTTTAGGCCCAATCCCACATCCCTTTCGCAATCTGGGACTGCTGGCTCTTAACTGCTCACCTGCCTATCTGCCTGATTGCCCCTAACCACTCTGCCTGCCGGCCTGCATGCCCCCAACTGCCAGGGTCCCCATCGTTCCCCCGTGCTGGTCTGCTTACCCCTCCCTGCCCTCCCTGCCAAGCTGCTCGTCCCCAATTGCCCCCCCCCCCCGTTGGCTTGCTCACCCCAACTGTCCCCCCCTTGCCAGCCTTATTGCCCCCAACTGACTCCCATTGCCAGCCTGCTTGTCCCCAATAGGCACCCCCTGCTGGCCTGCTCACCCCCAACTGCTACTCCCCGCTCACCTGATTACTCTTCAATGACCACCCCCCACCAGCCTGATCACCCACAAACTACCATTCCATCCTGGCCTGATCACCCACAAATGCACTCTCCTTTTGACACCTAACTGCTTCTACCTCGGCCCCGCCACTGTGGCTTTGTCCAGAAGAATGTCCGGAAGGTCTCCTGGAAGGTCTCCCAGTCTAATTAGCATATTACCCGTATATTAGTATAGATGTTATTTAGAGAATGGTATAAGTCTCATATTCCCATATTCAACTTCAAAAACCATGTTCTTCTCTCAAATCTATATTATTCTGTCTTTTCCTCTGCCCATTTTGCTCCTTACATCTAGATGAATTGTAAATAAGAAACTTCAAAATACTTTTTGAGAAAATATAAAGACTTTCCACCACTATAAACATTTACACTATATCTAGTAGGGTCCTTTGAAGAAAGACAAATTAGCAGTGTACAGCCTACTACAAATAAGACATAATACTATTTTATGAAGAGTTATATGTCATTGTTAGAAGCATAAGCAAGAGCAACTGTTCGAATTTACTTCCTTAAATCTATTCTATAGTTATATGATCACACAAATATGTAAAAATATATGTACAAGGGTGTACTCAGCATTATCTGTAATGATAAAATGTACTTATTTTCATCAGTAACTCACAATTTATATTATGGTACATCCATACAATGGAATATTATATAGCTACTAGTAACCCTACACATAAATCTGTGTGTGAGTAGCTCATTGATGCTGCTTGCCCCAGCTGGCCACTACCCACCACTACTAGTAGCTTTCCTCTGTAGCTTGTTGTCCCGCCCTCCTGTACCTCTCCACCACTTATTGACTGGTCATGATGTTATGGCATAATGGATAATTAGCATATTCCTCTCATATAGGGTTAACAAGGACAAGACACATCTACATAGACTGACAAAGAAAGATGTTCAAACTACAGAGTCAAATAAGAAATAATTGTGTGTATATGTATACCATGAATTCCATTTTTTTAAAAAACAGGATATATAATGCTTTTAAATGTCATATTAATAACTGGTAATACAATAAATATAGTCAACTGTTACTTACCTGAAGTATGGGTGCTTTGAGACTCTTCTGAGAAAGTTCTGGAAGGGAGAGTACCCCACTGCTATCTATTTGAAACATCTAAAGTAGAAAAAGAAAGCTATAGGTTCTTTAAAAAGACAAATATCTCTGAACTTATTACACAGAAAAGTGTCTTGGTAAAATGTAAGCATTAAAAATTACACCAAGTCTAGCAATATACTATTAAATAATTACCTGTTTAACTCTCTCCTCGTCTTCTTCTACCTCACTTGTCAGAATTTGAATTTTGTTCTTTAGGCTCTGGATATTCCCAGTCACTGTCTCTGTGGTCTCTACTATTTTATCTATTTCTTCCTGAGTCAGAAAGAGAAAGTTAATATTCCAAATTAAACATTTCGTTAAATAAACCTCAAAGATATTTACATATCTTTTAAAAACCTTATATTTTGCAACACTGTTAAAAGAAACTGGTAAATATATTTATGTTTTTCTTTCAAAAACCAGACTTGCTAGAAACTAATTGACCACTAATTATGCAATATAAAGAAGTTAATTTCCTGAAGCAAAAAGATATACCTCTCATACAAGAATATTTCTCAAAAACTTACTGAAGCTGCTAGCATCAGATTATGGAAGCTCTATGTAAACCCAGCAAAGCCCAAGGGCTGATGGCCTGTTCATCTATACCCCCATCATACATCCTAGCAATCACTGATCCTTTTATTGTCCCCCGTTTTGTCTTGTCCAGATGTCATACAGTTGCAATCATATAGTATATAGTCTTCTCAGATTGGCTTATTTCACTTAATAATATGCATTTAAGTTTACTCCTTGCCTTTTTGGGCTTGATAGCTACTTTCTTTTCCATGCTGCTTTTAATATCCCATTCATTGTCTATATGTGTCACCGTTTATTTATCCATTCACCTACTGAAGGACATCTTGTTTTTTTTCTCTCCAAGTTTTGGGAATCACGAATGCTGCTACAAAGATCTGTGGGCAGGCTCCCTCTGAAAGCTCTAGGGAAGATTCCTTTCTTGCCTCTTCTGGCTTTGGAGGCTGCCAGCATTCTTTGTAGATGCATCACTCCAATTTTTGCATGTTTGTACAAGGCCTTTTCCTGTACGTCTATCCCTTATAAGGACATTTTGATCTCTTGAAGGATACTTGTCACTGGGTTTAGGGTCCACCCAAGATAATCCAGGATGATCTCACCTTGAGATTCTAACTTAATTACACATGGGAAGATTCACTTTCTAAATAAGGTCACATTCCAGGAGTTAAGATTTAAATGTATTTTTGGGGGCCCACCATTCAACTCATATAGAAGAAAATGAATAATAGCACTGATGGACAGTTAATAATGACTAAATTTTCTCATTATGAATTAAAAAAAATTAATTTTGTTCCATTGCTTCAGTTATTTTCTTTGGGTATTCCTACCCCATGTTGCAACTTTTGTATTTTCCATTTTTTTCTCTCGATACCTTTAAAAAATAATCTTTCTTTTTGATTCTTAACATTTTCTTATTTCACCTTCTATGTATTTTAAGTATTATCAGTTGTATTTGTTTCCTTTAGTACTCTTTTTAACTTAGTCTGCAAATCCGAAAGGCTTTTTCTTTTATTTCTAATTCTTTCCTAAATTCTGTAACTTCACTCTTTGGTATAGCAGTTCCTCTAATGTTGTTTCATTCAACCTCATCTATACTAATAAAAGGGTAATATGCAGATTGGTCCAGACGCCCTCATGCTACAATAGAACAGCAGGCTGCGTAGGACAACCAGACTGGTGGAGGTGGGGGGTAGTGAGGGGTGACCAGGCCAGCGGGGGTGGGGGGAGAGTTGGGGGGCGATCAGGCAGGCAGGAGAGGGCAGTTGGGGGTGACCAGGCTAAAAGGGGGTGTAATGAGGGGTGACCAGGCTGGTTGGCGGGGGGGGGGGGGAAGATGGGATGGGGAGGGTGTTAGGGGTGATCAGGCTAGCAGGCAGAGTTGGTTATGGGTGATCTGGCCAGCAAGGGGGCAGTTAGGAGCAGCCAGGCTGGCAAGGGGGTAGTTATGGGTGATCAGGCTGGCAGGCAGAGGTGGTTAGGGGTGATAAGTCTGGCAGGAGGTGGGGGCACATAGGGGCAATCAGGCAGGCAGGTGAGAAGTTAGGAACTAGTGGTCCTGGATTGTGAGAAGGATGTCCAACTTCTGGGATTGGGCCTAAACCAGCAGTTGGAAATCCCCCGAGGGGTCTGGATTGGAGAGGGTGCAGGCTGGGCTGAGGGCCCCCCCTTGCATGAATTTCATGCACCAGGCCTCTAGTTTTGTTATAATGAGGAGGGAAAAAAATTCCCTGCTAGGGCCACCACTGTGTGGAGACTGCACATTCTCCCTATGCTTACGTGGTTTTTTCCCAGTTGTTGGAAAGTCACCACCAGCATTAACTCCAAGCTGCAGTAGGAGAAAGCTTTCTAAGTAATGCACATAGGAGAAAACAAATACAAATTCTACAAACTCCTACTTCAAAGATTCTATTATGCCAATGAAGAACTCATGCCCAAAATGCCAACAGTGCTTCTGCTGAGTAACTGAATTATCAAGCAAACCACAGACTGCTATAATTCAAGAAATATACTTTTATTCAGTTTTCATCCTCGGTTCCTGCCACAGAGTTTCTAAAACCCTTGTAACTCCTAAGTGATGGGGGGTGGGGAAGGGTGGGATTAGTTGTATTTGATTTTTGTCCTGGTTCTTGGCCCAGCTATCAAAAATCCTTGTAATTTTCTGAGTGATTGGGATGTGAGAAGCGTCTTTTGTTATTCTTAAGTCTTTTCAACCTTATCAGAATTTATGATAATGCACACACAGATGATGAAGGCTGGTTGCCAGAACAAGCAATCATGTGATCAGAGGTTTGGAACTTCCAGCCCTACTCCCTGATCTGTGAGGAGAAGCTGAGCTGGAAACTTAGTTAACAATTAATGTGCCCATGTGATGAAGCTTTTATAAAAACTAAGTATCCGGCTGTTTGGTTGACCACTTGACCTGTTGTTATGGCATGCACTGACCACTAAGGGGCAGATACTCTGAATGGTAGGCTACCTTGCTACTGGGGTCCGGCTGATTAGGAGTGGGAGAGGGGGCTGGACATGTCCTGGAAGCCCTGGAGAGTCCCTCTCCAGCCTGCCAACCTGCTGTGATCCCTCCCCAATGGCCAGCCTCCATTGTCCCCAATCAGGACTGGGTGAGATGGCCTTGACTGGCCCCGATTGCTGGGCAGGCTGAGGGATCTTAGGGATCTTACCGACACATGAATTCGTGCACCTGGCCTCTAGTATTGTATAACTGAAATTTGCTAAAAGAGTAGAATTTAAATGGCATTATCTACACCTCTCCCTAAAAGATATATGTGAGAAATGGATGTGGTAATTGACTAGATGCGAATCCTTTCACACACAATGCATACCTATATAAAATCACCATGATGCACACTTTAAACTAAAGTTTTTTTTTTTTTTAATATATTTTATTGATTTTTTACAGAGAGGAAGGGAGAGGGATAAAGTCAGAAACATCGATGAGAGAGAGACATTGATCAGCCGCCTCCTGCATGCTCCCCACTGGAGATGTGCCCGCAAGCAAGGTACATGCCCCCAACCGGAATCGAACCTGGGACCTTTCAGTCCGCAGGCCGATGCTCTATCCACTGAGCCAAACCGGTCTCGGCATGATACACACTTTAAATCTTAGAATTTGTTAATTATACCTCAATGAATCTGAAAATAAAAACAATAACCCATAATATCATCCAACTGTTAGAACTAGTGCCAGTATTGAAAATAATCCTTGAAAAGTAGTAACATTGGGAAAAAATTAAACATAATCTCACCTTATGAAGAAAGCCAGGTAATCACTAAAAAATACTATCCTATTAATTTACAATATATATAGATTTATTGCTTAGAAATGAATCCTTCCAACATTATCTAAATTATATAGATAAATTAGAATAAATTATTTGTGAATTTTGAATTAGAAATCCTTGGCATTCCTTGCATAAACTACTACCATCTTGTATTTACTGAATTACTAACAAACAATATCAAAATGACTAAGGGATATATGGTCCAATCTGCTCTACTTTTAAAAATATACAATTAGCCCCTTAAGGTTGCTTCTTTCTCTCTCTATATATTTAATTTGCCTGCACTCTTTAAAATATTTTTAAATTACAGCTGACATGAAATATTATTTATATTAGTTTTATGTGTACAGCATAGTGATTAAACAGTTATGTAATTTATGAAGTGATCTCCCAATAAGGTGCTTTTCTTAATTGTTCAAGTATCCACTAAGTACAAGGCTGAAGTTAATGATAACAACTAATGTTATTTCCCAGTAGCTTCTACAGCATAATGATTAAGAATCATGCTCTGACAATGGACTGGCTAGCTCTGCACTACAACTTTTAGCAGTTTGGTTAAGGTTCAGCCAGAAATGTCAATATGTCTTTTTCACATTTGTAGCATGAGGATAATATAGCATAGATCTCTCTAAGTCCTTATGAGGATTAAGAGATATAACTATAAGTGCTTACTTAGAAAAGTGCCTAGAACAAAGAAAGCTCTCATTATATGTTAGCTATAATAGCAATGATGATGATGATGACTGTGTTCCTGACAATGAAGTACAGGATGAAAAAACGAATGTTTTCAAATTCTACAGCATTTAGTGATGAGTTCCTATAATTTGATAATAAAAAATACTAAAATAGCCTGGCCAGTGTGACTTAGTGGTTGAGTATCTATCTATAAAGCAGGAAGGAGGTCACAGTTCGATTCCCGATCAGGGCACATGCATGGGTTGTGGACTGGATCCCCAGTGAGGGTCGTGCAGGAGGCAGAGATCAAAGATTCTCTCTCATCATTGATATTTCTATCTCTCTCTGAAATAAATAAAAATATTAAAAAAAAAACAGTAAGATAGTTCAGTTATAAAGTCTGGGAAAAACAAAACACAAGATAGTTACTCAATCACTAATTTACTAGAAATACTTAACTTTAGAGGCCCCAAGTTTGAGTAAAAAAAAAAAAAAAAAAAAGAATTTAATCAACAAACCTTTTGATCTCTTCCCCGACCCCTTAGGTAGGGATTCCCTGTTCAGTCTCATACCTGCAGTGACACCAGGCCTTCTTCATTGGCTCTGTGACGGGCCCTTTCCATTTTCAGTAGACTTGAGATGTTAGTTAAATCTTTCAGTTTTGGGGCAGGGACTTTTAGGGTTTCAAATATTTGTAGCAATCTTAGGAATAGAATTAAAACACAATTATTGGTTTATTTTTTGAGTACCATTAATATTACTTTTATTTTGTTTTGAAATACTGTTATTATCTTTTTTATTTGCCGTCTAGGTCCCAAAGGCTTCATCTTTATTAAAAGTGATTAAACTTAGCAGTAAGTATCCCCAAAAAAGCTCTGACAAATCATTTTACACTTTTTTTTTAAGATTTACTTCAAATCATGGAGGCACTTAAACTTCTTCATAATAGGAAAATTTTCTCTTATATATTTAACAATTACTTATATGCATTTTAAAATAAAAATTTCCTTGTGTTTTTTTAAAATTTGTTTTCTAGACTATTCTAGCACATAAGTGTATTATTTATTGTGAATTATTGAATAAGAGATGGGGCACTGCTCTATAAATCTTAACAATGAGCCTGGATTCTAAATCTTAGTTGTTTTAGAGAATATGATTAATAAAATGACTTAAAAAAAACTGAGTCCCGCAGACTTTAAGACAAATAAAACACTGAGATTAGAGTGCTTTGTTTTAAAGTACTATTAACATGAATAGTATTAAATATTAAAGTTAAGAAGTCCTTCAAACTGGGTTGATTAGAGCACCAATAAAAACCGACATTACTATACTCACTTCTGGTAGAGAGCAATACAGCTTTCCAATATTTGATTCTTGTTTCCATAGTAGGAAAATCTGAATTTAGTTGCTTTTACCTAATAGGAGCACTTAGGGGTGCTAAAAAATTCTACTACTTAATCTGAACAACAGTGGAATCTAAGACTTATCTTCCTGGGATCTTATTCAAAATATTAATTTTTGTAAAGAAAAAAGTAGGCAGTAAAACCCCCACCAATCATAATTTTCATTAAACTTTTATGATAAACTTCAGTTTTCCAGAAAACCATCATTAGGGCATCATATGTTTAAGCATAAATCTTCTCTGTATAATCTTCCCAAGAGGATCAGTTTTTGACTTTTTAACAAAAATAAAGTTTCTGTTTAAAATCAGTTTCTTTTAAAAGTTCATTAAGTTAATTCTGTGGAAGGGTCACCCACTATTCCAATGTCCTAAATAGTGGTCAGATTTACAGAATTTTTAAAAAACTAATTAAATTAGCCGAAACCGGTTTGCTCAGTGGATAGAGCGTTGGTCTTCGGACTGAAGGGTCCCAGGTTCGATTCCGGTCAAGGGCATATACTTGGTTGCGGGCACATCCCCAGTAGGGGGCGTGTAAGAGGCAGCTGGTCAATGTCTCTCTCTCATCGATGTTTCTAACTCTCTATCCCTCTCCCTTCCTCTCTGTAGAAAATCAATAAAATATATTAAAAAAAACCTAATTAAATTAAAAATATAACATGAATACACCCTACTTAGCAATAATACTTAATCACCATTTACAACACTGTTCCTATACAATAAAGAAACTATCCTATATAATAAAAGACTAAATATGCTTAGAGTCTGATCAACCAGTCGCCTGATCAACCAATCAAAGTGTAATATGCTAATGACATACTAAGGCTGCTCAACTGTTCATATGACATGCACTGATCACCAGGGGGCAGACAGTCGACTGGTAGGTTAGTTTGCTGCTGGGGTTTGGCCAGATGAGCCAGATGGGCCGGACACACCCTGGAGCCCTACCTGGAGCCCTACCGTGGTCCTTCCCCAGCTGGCCAACCTCCCGTGTCCCTCCCCACCCCCAATCATGCATGGGGGGGGGGGGGCTCAGCCTGGTCTGCACCCTCTTGCAATCCAGGACCCTCAAGGGATGTTGGAGAGCAGGTTTTGGCCGGATCCCATAGGCCAAGCTGAGGGACCCTATTGTAAGGTATAATCACTTTATCTGACTAGTAACCCTGTTTGTATGATCATGTGGGTATGTGTATGATAAAGTCTATATCAATAATAACAGTCTTGTCACAAAATCATCCCAAAGACAGGGGTATCATCCAAGCTGGGTCAATTACACTCTATCTTCTAGAATGTTGTGACTGGAGCTAAGAAGATAAGTGTTTTCTTTCTCCTCTTTCTTCACAAGGCTGAAAAGATAAATAGGAAGCTGTCTTTGTCTATAGTTCTAACCTAGTGAGGGTAATCTGTCTAAAAGAATACAGCCAAATGTAGACAGAGCAGAGATGAGATTAATATATGAAATAAAAAGTCCCTTTGATAAATACTAATTTGGGAGATTCTAGGTTAAGCAAAATAAAATACATTTACTAATACAGGACTTTTAATTATTAATGGACCAAAACATTATTCAAATATATCACTTTTATTCACAGAGTATCTTTAAGAATAAGTGTTCCAAATATACTTTGAGAAATGCTACTATAGAAAAATGTATTCAGAGATCTAGTTAAAATAAATTTGCTAAGGCTATAAACACTGCTAAATTAGTAAAAGGGAAAGTGTCTTGAGTATTATTATTTTGGGGATTAAAGAAAGTGAGCTGTAAGAGCAAACACAAATATAGGTAGTCTTTAAAATATACATCTCCATGGCTGCTACATGATGAAAAGACAACCTGTGTGTTAAGAACAGAATTTAATCTTTTCTGATTAACATGGAGAAGAACAGCTATTATATACTGTAATATGCTCATGTATAAACTAATCATGGTTATCTGTCCTTTATTAAAAAGACCATGAATAAGCTATACCTTTATTATATATTATCTTAATTTAGTAGCTTTTTTAGGGTACTCCTTCAAGTTACTCCTATAAGTCATTTACAGGCCTGCTTATAGAAGTCTTTCTTTAATCTCTTCAACTTCTCTCCACTAACTCCCACCCCCCATCTACCCCATCCTATTTTGCTACTTTACACTTAAAGTACACAGAATTTGTGTTCAGTCTTCCAAAGAATAAAGTACTAGGTTATAAACATTTCTGGGTATACCACTAGCTAAGATGCAAAACATTCTTCTATGAAAAGACAATGCTGTGCAAATACTAGAAAAAAGTAGTCAGTGAAAATCACTTATAGTGGTGTGACTTTTTAAGAACATATGAAAAAGAAACCTCCATTTATGACTTTCCACAATAGGAAGAGCAGTAATATTCTGGAAAATTATATGAAAACACAGTGATAGAATAAATGAGAGTGGTGATCTTTTAACTTCAAATTGTTCAAAATGCAGTTGAAGGGAGTTAAAGTTGACAAAACATTGGTCAAAACAGAAAAGTAAATTATAGGAGGAGACATTTTGTCACCTCCAGGTTCTTCTAACAAATTTTCTTAAAGAATGCAGACTTGCATATAGCAGCAATTTAGGATGGCATGTATATTCCCAATTGTTCCTCTTTTTAAGACTACAAAAATCCCAAATGAAAAATTTTTCTATTCCACAAATGTCTATTCTGCAACATAGAGACATATTAAACTTTTCCTAAATATGTTTTAATCCTTTCCTATTGCATACTATATTACCTTTTCTTCAGGCAGTTGAGATGATATTGAATTTGTTCATTTTCTCTCTCTTTGTTACTCAAAATTGCTCTAGAAAAGAAAAAGAAAAAGGATTGAGTAAATATTAGTTTGCCTCTTTCCTAGGCAGGCAGACCAATCACTTTTTCTTTTGTATACATTTTAAGTGGAGGAATAATCAAGTGCTTTTTATTATATTTTGTGGTCTTTAATTTATATTCCTGACTCTTCTGATGGATTTCAGTTCCTTGGGGGCAGAATCCTTATTTTCTTTGTATCTCCTTTAGCAGGGTAACTTCCATATAGTGTCAATTTGAACTCAACTTCTTCCTAAAATGTCCATATTGTACGGATCAGGCCACATAGACTTCATTTTTATTTCTCTGATGGAATTCTAAGTTTCTGAAATTAACCAAAACTTTTCTGCTTAGGCTAATGCTATTAAAACTACCTTCTGAAACAGAAAAACATCCTATCAGCATAAAACAGAAAATCACATTTAAAAGAATACTATCTATAGAAAACTTAAGTAGAAATAAAGTTAAGTGAAAAAATTTCATACTCACATGATGACTGTTTCCATCATAGTTTGCAAATGCTTTCTGCTACTCTCTGAAAGAGGCTGCCAGGTTTTTCTCCTGCTGGATTCTATCTTTACCTGTTTTAGACTAGTTTGCTCTGTTTGTCCTGGTGAAAGAAAAGACTGGTCAGTCTAGAAGTTTGTATGATTTTACTTAAAAAGTGATTAAAGTGTTAATTTATCTAAAATAGCTAATGGAATTAAGAGAATCAAATGTTATACAGCTACATAAACTGTTTAATTTCCTCTTTATTTTACAGCCCTCACATGCCAGGTGTTAAATATGAACATGCTACCTACTGTTAGGTTAACTAAAATAATATTAACCGATGCTGCAGATACAAAACCAAGACAATTTTAAATGAAGAACCAAGCTACAATTAGGATTCAACATAAAAGTATGGTTCTCAGAAATGATCTTAATTAAAGAGTTTGTAAGACTTGGGCACTTTTTCTACTAAATGTTGAATGGCAACTGGAACAAGAGATTAACCAAACCACAGACAATGTTTAGTAGATGATTAACTGTTCTACTGAGAAGGGATAAACAAAGGAGATATACTCTTGGCTCACATGAAGATTTACTTTGGAGAAAAAGAGAGACTAAATAATTAAAAGAACGCCAAGCATTATAAAAGCAGAAGTACTATGCGCTCTGGAAGTATAGAACCAGACGATATAACCCGGTCTTGGGTGAGGAAAGGCAGGCAATTCTTCAAGGAAAAGGTGATATTAAACTAATTTATTCTAAATAAAATCAGGTAGTGGTTCCAAACTAATCTGAACAGTGGTGGCAGAACAGAAGCATATTTGTCTTGGGAAATCACTAGGTGCTTCTATGTATAACATATCAGTAATAACTCAGACTGTGGGACACTTTTTCTCTAGTTCTTATCAATTTTAGAGCCCTATTTTGTTAGCGATGGTAAATAAAATTTCAATTGACCAAAATAATGACTAGCCAGTGCTACTTATTCTTGCAAAAATAAGAATGCTGCAGTTTGTTACTATCCTTTACTTTCGCAGAACTCATAAACAAGATAGTGATAATTTTTTCATGAATAAACATAGCTTGAGAAAGGCCAGTTCAACAAGATATAGAAAGGAAATACCTTCAGAAGACAGATGCTTTGGATGATTTTTATTTTTTTTCACTGTGTTTTTAACCTAGAGGGAAAAACAGGTGCATACACAGAGAAAGAATTAAACATCAGATAAACATTTTTTGCTTTGGCAACAGATTCGTCATTATTTGGAAGAGTATTCATATAAGTTTTGGCTAGTTGAAAAAAGTATATTGCCACTTTTACAGAAAAAGGGTATGTACTTGTCTCAGGCAAAAAATACAACTAAAGCCAACTCCTGGATAATGTGATAATGTATAATAGAATGTTATAGGAACTCAAACAATGTTTTAAAGAAATCATTTCTCATTTTGCCAGTGAAATAGTGTTACATACTTAATTTGCAAAACAAATAGAGGCACTCTCTAATACAGGGTAAAATGGAGGAAAAATGTGATTATTTAGTAATTTATTCTTTTGGAAGAGATGGTAAAGTCATGGTCGGAAAAAGCTAATTCTCACCGATCTAATTTTTCTCTATCTTAATAAAAATCTCCTCCATCAACTGTCATATTCTCTTGTCTTTTAACATATGAATGCCATAGAATTTGTATTCTTTATTCTTAGTCTTCCCATTTAAATACTTTAGCAATGTCCTATGACCCACTCCTCCCCAAAGAATTCTGATTAATATCTTCAGAATTGAAGTAAACAATTTTTGTCTGAGATCTTTTACAAATCATGCTGTGACAGCTCTCACATAATATTAATTACTCTAATTTGCAGTAAAAGTGGCCTTTAGTCTTCATATATTCCTTTACAGAGAAAAGATGATATTTCTAATGAGTTTTGGATGATAAACTAGATTATTTTCATTACCTTTTTTTCTGATAACTCCACTTCCTTATCATCAATTTTTCTTTTTGGATTTCTTTTTAACTGTTGGGACCTTTTCTTGGAAGCATTTGCTTTGCTATACATCTTGATCTAAATAGGACAATTCTAACAGTGTTCCAACAAAAATCTGTAAAAATGAAAAGGACAGAAAAATGCCTAAGACTTGCATAATATTTTGTTCAAACAACTATCTATATCTATAAATATTCCAAATTGGCCTTTTAAGTATTTTAAACATTTAAACATATTTAAAAGCAAATAACATTGGTTCTTATTATATACAATTTAATTTCATTCCTAGAGATTTCTACCATTTGCATGGCTTTAAAAAAACCATTTTAAAATGCTTTTGCATCTATAACTTTATACTCCTTCATACAATAACATTATCTCCATATTTAAATCCAAGAATATGGGAATATAAACTGCTGAACTGTCTTACTCTGGTCACAGATAACTTTCATATCTACTATCTCATAAGTATCACTCAGGTCTTTTTGCATCATCAAAATGTCCATTTACCCAAAGCAACCTATAAATTCAATGCAATCCCCATTAAAATACCAAAGGCATACTTCACAGACCTAGAACAAACTTTCTAAAAATTCATCTGGAATAAAAAAAGACCCCGAATAGCTGCAGCAATCCTGAAAAAGAAGAACAAAGTAAGGGGGATCTCAATACCAGATTTCAAGCTGTATTACAAAGCCACTGTTCTCAAAACTGCCTGGTACTGGCACAAGAACAGACACATTGATCAATGGAATAGGACAAAGAACCTAGAAATCGACCCAAACTACTACGCCAATTAATATTTGACAAAGGCGGCATGAACATAAAATGGAGTCAAGACAGTCTCTTCAACAAATGGTGTTGGAAAAATTGGACAGATACATGCAAAGAAATGAAACTAAACCACCAACTTACATCAAACACAAAAATAAACTCAGAATGGATAAAAGACTTAAACATAAGACGGGAAATTATGAAAATACTAGAGGAATCCACTGGCAGCAAAATCTCAGATATATGCCTAAGGAACTTCTTCACTGATACAGATCCTAGGGCTATGGAAACTAAAGAAAAAATAAACAAATGAGACTACTTCAAAATAAAAAGCTTTTGCCCAGCAAAGGAAACCATCAACAAAACAACAAGAAAGCCCACTGCATGGGATAACATATTTGCCAATTATATCAACGATAAGGGTTTAATTTCCAACATTTACAGAGAACTCATACAACTTCATAAAAAGAAGATAAACAACCCAATTAAAAAATGGGCAACTGATCTAAATAGGCACTTCTCGAAAGTAGACAGAAGGAAGGCCAAGAGACATATGAAAACCTGCTCAAAGTCACTAGTCATCAGAGAGATACAAATCAAAACAACAATGCGGTACCATCTCACATCTGTCAGAATGGCTATCATCAACAAATCAACAAACGACAAGTGTTGGTTAGGATGTGGAGAAAAAGGATCTCTTTTGTACTGCTGGTGGGAATGCAGACTGGTGCAGCCACTGTGGAGAACAGTATGAAGTCTCCTCAAAAAACTAAAAATGGAACTCCCATTTGACCCAGTGATCCCACTTCTAGGATTATATCCCAAGAAACTAGAAACTCCAATCAGAAAGGATATATGCACTCCTATGTTCATAGCAGCACAATTGACCATAGCTAAGATTTGGAAACAGCCTAAGTGCCCATCAGCAGATGAATAGATTAAAAAACTGTGGTACATCTACACAATGGAGTACTACGCTGCGGTAAAAAAGAAGGAACTCCTACCATTTGTAACAACATGGATGGAGATGGAAAGCATTATGCTTAGTGAAATAAGCCAGGCAGAGAAAGATAAATATCACATGATCTCACTCATCTGTGGAATATAATGAATGGCATAGACTGATGAACAAGATCAGATCCAGAGATTGAGAAACATCAATCAAAACATCAAACCTTGGGGAAAGTGGAGGTTGGTGGGAGTAATGGGGAGAGATCTATAGAGGGACCTGCATACATGCATATGAGCATATCATTGGACACAGACAACGGGGGTGGGGGCATGAGAGAGAGCGGGGGGAAGGGTAATGGGAGAATAAGAACACATGTAAAAAATAAAAATTAAAAAAATTATTATAATAAAATATTAAATCTAATCCATACTGTGGTCATCATAACCTTAAGATAAATTGTTTCATGTGACAAAGATTTTTAAATGAAACTCTAACATGAAAATCATTTTGAAGGAAATAAAGAGAAGTTTCTTTCAAATGTTGTAAGGATTGTAATTGAAACTCAATATATTTGGCTTCTTGAGCTAAAGTAAGTAATCTGTGTTTTGCCTCCCTGAAAAAGTTTATATAAAGTTACAAAAAGAGATCGTCAGCTCGTTTGAAATTGAATTGCCATGGCCTAGAGCAAAGAATATCCTTACATGATATTATTCTACAATGTCATTTAATTTTTGATATTTCACAACAGTATATTGTATAATTATCCCAAACAAAATTACAAACTAATTCTTTGAATGTTTAGTAGCAATTTAAAAAAGGACATGAAAGGATTTAATCCCTTTCATAAGGAATTATGGCACTCGGAAGGCATTTGAGAATTCTATACTGGCCCCTCTTACCTTTTTTGCCAAGAGGGACTCTTTTCTCACAATCCAATTGCCCTCAGCTGTAGCCTGAGCTTTCTATCCATGCTGAGGATGAAGCCTGGAGGTAGCTGGTATAATGGATCTGTCTCTCGCCCAATGGTGTGAGCTGGGCCCTCCCTGGAGAAGGAACCTGAATTCTCCAAGATATGTGATCAGGGGCACTGCCAGCAGGCGAGGGGATCCCAAGGCAGGTGCTGGACGTGGAGGACATGGGGGCATAGGCTACCAAGGAGACAGAACTGAACCTCACATCACCCTGCTTGGCCCTGGAGGATGAATGGTTAGCCAGAGACGGGTAAAATTCCTCAGAGAAGGAACAACCTAAGACAGGCACAGTTGCAGAGGGGCCATCAGGGGAGAACTAGGGGGTCAACAGAGATGGGGCACAGGCCCTCCCCCCCTCCCCCACCTTGCAGGGGCCTGAACCCTCACCCCTTCTGAGGGAGGTCTCCTGCCCTCATGGCACAGATTGGGACCCAGGTAACAGACAAAGACTTGGCCCACTCAGATCAGGACCCAGGTAACAGACAGAAACTTGGTCTACTGCAGCTGCCCTGTATCTAAATTCAGCCTAGCACCAGGAATGCTCAAGAATGCAAAAAAGCTTTCCACTAATGCAGGAAACCAAACATTGTCTCACTATGAACAGGAGACCAGAAGGCTGGTCAACCTTAATTGCTCTGAAAGGTCAGAGCTAATCACTCTCACTGTTTAGTTGAAACATTGTTAGCTGAAGCAGCCTCTACCTGTTTCATGTTAATTTCTGTTATTGTAATTTCCTGCCTAAAGGCTATGGGTGTGTCCCAAAGCCTTAATAAACGGGAGAAAAAGACCAGAGCAAGTGGTAGTCCTTTCCACTAGAGCAGTGGTTCTCAACCTTCCTAATGCTGTGACCCTTTAAGATAGCTCCTCATGTGGTGGTGACCCCCAATCATAAAATTATATCCGTTGCTACTTCATAACTGTAATTTTGCTACTGTTATGAACTGTAATGTAAATATCTGATATGCAGGATGTATTTTCGTTGTTACAAATTGAACATAATTAAAGCATAGGGATTAATCACAAAAACAATATGTAATTATATATTATGAAATATTTATTTCTAATTACAAATAAATGACATTTTGTCTTGAATTGTGGTGTAGCATGGGTAACAGTCTTAATATGACAACAGTAAACTACATTGCTACATTTTGCTATACCCAGGAGCCGTGTGTTGGTTCCTAAGACCATGGGAAATAGGTGTTTTCCAATAGTCTTAGGCGACCCCTGTGAAAGGGTCGTTCGACCCCCAAAGGGGACGTGACTCACAGGTTGAAAACCACTGCACTAGAGGAAGGCTCCCGCCTGGACCCCCAATATCACCAAATTAATGTTTTCTAGTCTCTCTTTTCATTTGCGTGCGGCCTCCTCGAGAACCCAAACCCTGAACCGGGAAACCTGAACCACGCGGGACGTGGAAAGAGGTTCCCACACACTAATATTTACAGGGTAATCTAAGATTGCTGGTAGAGTATTACATTTAATGTAAAAAGTAATCAAGCTTTCAGATTAATTTAAATTGGCTAACTGAAATAAGTGAATACCCAAGAAAATTTAATTGTACTGGACAAAAAGCTGTTTCTAAAGTATTAACTAAAATTTCTATTGGTAGTTCATCTCATGGTAAAATTGCGTAACATGTAATGAATATAAAGCAGGCACATTTGTGTGCAAAAAATTAAAATTTAAAGTTATCAAGATTGCATTAAAACTTTTACAAAAGTCTCCATTAATAAAAAAAAGGGGGATAGGATAATATCATGTAAGGAAAAATATCTGGTGAGTAAATTACATCTAGAAAATTTTTACTTTAGAAAATTAATTTTCATTTGTAATACTAACAGCAAGACACCCATCAAAATAAGCCAAAGGAAAATCAGTTGGGCAAAAATAAAAAAGACCCCTAGTCAATTTTATAGAAAAGATTCCTTTATTAACTTTTGGTCGAGAATATGTTTATATACTTTCAGAAAACAACTCCAAGACCAAGTGGACTCCTGCAACAGAGAGGAACTGACAGGTCTGCTCCAACCATGAGGACAAGAGGAGAAACAGTGCAGAGATGGAAGACGCTGATGATGCCTTGCCATGCTAGCAGTCAGCAGCAGTGCATCACTACTGGATGCCTAGGACCAAACCAGAGAGGGTCGGACCTGCATTGCCACCATTTGTCCACTATCCAGATACCATCGCTGACATAAGGAACTGTATGACATTGAAATGAGACTCATAACTATAGGGCTTTGAAATTGGGACTCAAATATTTTTTGTTCTTATAAGTTTATTTCTAGCCTACAGAGGCAAGATGTTTTTAAAGAAAAGAATCAGGGGTGGGGTGGGGAGGAACAGATACAGAGGCAAAGAAGCAATGAACAGATTGTCACACTACAGCAGGAAGGCAGGGGAGGTTGAAGGGGTGGGGCCTGTAAGAGATCAACTGAAGGACTTCTATGCATGTATATAAGCATAACCAATGGATACAAGAAACTGGGGTGTGGGGGGAGAGGGTGAAGGACAGGTGAGGGCATGTACTGGGGGGTAGGGAAGGCCGGGGGGAGGTCAATAGGGGGGGAAAAAAAAGGAGACATATGTACTACTATTAGTAATAAAAAAATAGAAAAGAAAAAAAATAAATTTAATGGATTTATCATTCAACTCATGCCAAAAATGGGAGAAGGCAATTTTTAGAATTACACCATGAATCTAACTTTGCAGATTAATGTGGTAAATTCACTCATAAGGAATTAAGTTATGTAACTGTTTGGGTTATGTACATTTTAACAAGAGCAGAGAAGTATACCGATTTCTCTGTTCCGCCCACAAATTAAAAAACAAACAAACAAAAAACAGGCACAGGATGGAGTGGGAACATCAATGACAAAATTTAGAATAACCCCCTTTCTCCATCTAATAATTTTTAATCACCAAACTCATTTCTGCTAAAAGGATCAGAGGAATAGGATATTTATTCTTGCATCAGGTTATAAGGAGTAGATAGCCAGAAATTAGGTACAGTATACATGGAGATATATAAACACATATACATCCATACATAAACTCTTATAGTCCTTTTAAGTATAGAAATTGAGAGTATTGATTTAGAAACTTTTAAAACAACTTAATTTTGTCTATATTGAATCAGATCAGAAATAATTGGTTTTGTTTTTTCTTTTTATGAGACTTCATTTTTCTAGTAATTTCTTTTCCTAAGAAATAGACTGTTTTTTAGAGCATTTTTAGGGTTACAGCAAAATTGAGCAGAAAGTACAGAGTTCCAATATACCAGTATACCCCCTCCCACCATTACCCTTCCCCACCATCAACATCCCTCACCAGAGTGATACATTTGCTACAATTTATGAACCTAAATTGATAGATGACACCATGCAGAGTCTGTAGCAAGTATGTCAAACTTGCGGGCCTGCATGCAGCCCACAACGAATATTTTTGTGGTCCAGCCAATATAATGGTATGTAAGAAACATTTTAATAAACATTTTGTAACTTAATTTTTATAATATCCTGTTATACGTTAAAACTAGAGACGCGGTGCATGAAATTCGTGCACATGTGGGGGGGAGGTGGCCCTCAGCCCTGCCTGGATCCTCTCGCAGTCCAGGAGCCTTTGGGGGAAGTCCGATTATGGACATCCTTAGTGCTGCTAGGGAGGCAGGAGATGCTCCCACCACTATGGATGTGCTCATGGTGAGCCTGGCTTCTGGCTGAGCAGCACTTCCCCTGTAGGAGTGCACTGACCACTAGGGGGCAGCTCCTGTGTTGAGTGTCTGCCCCCTGGTGGTCAGTGCACCTCATAGTGACCAGTTGTTCTGCTGTTTGGTTGATTTGCATATTAGCTTTTTATCATATAGGATTATTGAACTACAACATTCGCTAATGATTGATTACTATAATCATGTTGCATTCATTTCCCTTATGCGCCATTCTCCATTAATACCAGCAGTGAACATGTTAGCAGCCGATTGCCACGTCATTAGTCTTGGACTAACTTGTTCAGTGTGAGCAACAGGAAATAATTTGCTTTTGGAGAACAAGAAAAACAGTTTTATTTGCGTTACCCTTATTAATTTGTGCAGTTATTCAGTGTCTGGGAAGTTAATGTTTAAGAAAAAATATTAATTTTTATTAAAATGTTCTATTATTTTATGTTAACAGTTACTCATTTATTTCAGCCTTTTGTATTCATTATGTCTCTATTGAAATAAACCTGTTTCTATGAAAATCGAAGCTTTTGTTTTTTGCACCTCACATAAACTTAAACCTTATTTGGCCTGTGTAAGCCTTTTGAGTTTGACATGCTTGGTCTATAGTAGACATTAGGATTCCTTCTTGGTGTTTAATATCCTATGGGTTTGACCAGCAATTCATTTTTAATTGCATTTTACAAGTGTCAGTTGTGACTGATTAAAAATTAAAAAAAAATTGGTCCTTTACCACAGTTTGAGAAGCACCGTTTTCAATGACATTTTCACTTGAAGCAATAAGCCATAATGCAAAAAGTTTCTCAACCTTGGCACTACACTGCATTCACAGTGGGAATGGGATAATTCTCTGTTGTGGGTGCTGTCCTGTGCACTGAAGGATGTTTAGCAGCATCCCTGGCTTTCACCCACAAGATGTAAGTAGCACTGTCCCCGGTTGTGATATAGCCAAAATTATCTCCAGACATTATCAAATGCCCCTGCAGTGAAATCGCCCCCGGTTGGGAACAACTGCCATGAGTGAGCCAGGAGTAAGAATATGTTACCCAGGTTCCAAATCCTGGCTCTGCCATTTAACTAGCTGCAGAGCCTTGGCCAAATAAATTTGCTCACTTTCCCACTGGTAAAATGGGTTCATAAAAGTACCAACATCAAAGGCTTGTGTAAAGCTAAAATTCTATACAGAATACATCAACTGCCTAGAACAATATCTGGGATATAGCTTAAAAAAAAAAAAAAAGGAATAGAAATTTTTGATTCCACAGGAAACCACAGCTTAGTGGTAGTGGGTACAGACAGATAGAAAAAAGCTATTATTTACAGTTATATACAATGTGACAAATGTTATAAGACAAATGAGTGAATGACTATCTCAAGATGGTGTGCGAGAGAGAATATAGAGTATGCGGATAAAAAAAATAATATTTGAATTACAGACTGAAATACTGAGCCAGAAGGAGAATGACCTATTCGAGAAAAAAAGAGCGAACACCTGATGACAGGACAGCCTGAAAGAGGTCGGTGTGTTCGGCGACACTTGGACGTGCACGGGAGGACCGTACAGAAATAACGGGGACGCTGGCTTGGGACAGACTTTATTTTGCAGTAACAATGTGTGCTTCACGGTAGGAAACAGAGAGGCACTCGAGGTTGCCGTGCTTCCTTTCTAGCTTGCTGAAACTGGTGGAAACCAAGGATCTCAATCTAGACCTCGGTGAGGGCCCAAGACGTGAGCACGACGTGTGGCAAAACACACACACAGTGTTTACCTCTTGACAATGACGCCACCGGCCGCCGACCGCGCCGTAGCCGTAGCCGCAAGGCCAGACGCTAACCTCTGAGGCTGCACTGGGTCCCGAGACGGGCTCCGGGGAGATTAAGGAAGGGGGATGGGGGGAGGAGGAGGAGGTGATTCGGGGAAAGGAGTGTTCTGGCATAAGAACTCTGCCAGGACAGACCCTCGCCCCGAAAAGCTGGGTCCTCACAGGTGGCTCACCGCAAGATGTGGCTTGATACGCCTTAGTCTAGCGTGACTCCCACCCTTGCTTTTGTTCAAAGTAGCTCTGCTGCAAAAAAACCAAAAAACACACAAACCCCCAGGGCGCATCCTGCTTGAGGTAACCGCATCCTGCTTGAGGTAACCGCAAGGCTGTACAAACAGGAAATGCTTCGAGCTAAAAGTTAGGTACCTACCCTTGTTTTTCTGCTTGTTTTTTTTAATCTCCTGTGTAACTGAAATTTCTACAGCTGCATGTAATAAAACTGGCCCTTTGTTGGCGATAAAAAATGCTTGCTACTAGGTAGGGTTCGGGGCTCTCGTTGCTCGCTGCGCTGCCAGCTGAGACGGGAGCCCGGACTCGAGTTGAAAATAACGGCTTCCCAAGTTTCAAATCGCACTGCCTGGTGGTGGTGGTCGTCATTCGCGGGTCGCCCACAACAGGAGGCGCGAATCGGCGTGACTCCACTCCCTCCTCGCGGATCAAATAATTCAACCCGTGGCCCGGCAGGGGCACACCCGCTCGGATTTCCCCCCGCTTTGGAAAAGTCACCTCACGCTTCTCAAATGCAAACCGCGGAGTTTGCCGCGAACGGGTCGGTCACAAAACTCACTCTCCCGCCGCACCCACGGGCTTTCACTACTCACCGAGCGCGCCTCTCGACCCATCCGGCGAGCCGGGCCGCCGCAACTCGCGCCCAAACCGTCAAACCGGGGGAGCCCGGAAGCGGGCTGGTAGGGACCGGAAACGCCGCTAGCGGGGGGTAGGCTGCTAGCCACGCCCTGACGTCATCAGGAGCGCGCCCTAAGTGCGCGAGGTGATTGGCTGGAAGGAGGGCGTTGTCGACCTCCGCCCCCCGATTGGCTTGCTCGCGGGAGTCCAGCTGTGTGCCCCGCTGGCTGTGGGGCGGGGGGCGCCCAGCTTCCACCGCTCTCTCCCGAAGAAGCCCCGGTCCGGGACCGAGCGGCCCGTGCGTAGGACTGTGCCCCTTGGAGCACGTGAGCCTTTACAGTCCCTCCATTCTTCTGGCTCCTTTCTTCCCCTGCCCCCGTCCTCTGAGCCTCTGCCCTCTCCACCCTCCCGGCCTCTCCTTTACGTCCTGCTCTGACGGGATCCCGCTCGCCGCTGCCTTATCCTGAGGTTTACATTTGCCACCGACCTCTCATTCTCAGTGAGGCCCTTGGGAGTTCAGAGGTGCTGCTGGGAAGGTGTTTTTAACCGGTCGGGGCCATGTCGCCATTTTCCTTGGCCGCCGAAGCCCCCCGAGGTTCCTAGGCCACTTGTATGGTTCCACAAGGGCGTGTTGGCTCCGCATGTTACTGTGAGTCCGTGTGTGTGTTAGAGGTGGCAGTGCTCACAGTGGCTTTCGGTATTATACAGGCAGCGGAAAGACAGGTCTAAGTTGACGTAAACTTGTAAGTTTCTAACTTGTTCTCCGTCCTATCTAGAAAGAGACCATTATATCAGAAGGTCGAAAACTTGGATAGTGTACGTGTGGTTTTAGATCATTTGATGATTCCCTCCTCCCCATATGATATGTTTAGTGATTTATTTTTGCTAGTATTTAGTATGCATGTTCTAGGCTGTCATTTTCAATCCAAATGTGCTGAACATTGGAAATTGGTTAATTCTTTTTTTTTAAAAAAATATTTTTATTGATTTCAGAGAGGAAAGGAGGAGGAGAGAGAGAAACATCAGTGATGAGAGGGAATTATCAGCTGCCTTCTGCATGCCCCCTACTGGGGATGGAGCCAGCAACCGTGACGAGCCATGTTGGCAGGGTAGAGGTGATTAGTTATTAAAATATTAATGTGGAGCTACATGTAAACAGCCAAGACTTGATGTTTATTTGCTTTGTAAGTTGCTCCTTTAATGCTTGAAACTTCTTTAAAAAAATGTTTTTATTGATTTCAGAGAAGAAGAGAGAGGGAGAGAGAATAGAAACATCAGTGATGAAAGAGAATCATTTATCGGCTGCCTCCTGCACGCCCCCTATTGGAAATCCAGGCAGCACCCCAGCATGTGCCCTGACTGGGAATCCAACGGTGACCTGCTGGTTCATGGGTCCTCACTTGATCACTGAGCAATACAGGCTGGATTCGAAGCCTCTCTTGATGGGTCTGAGAAAATTTAGAAGTCCTGTTGCCGTCAGCAGTAATCAATGATGGGTGGGTGGCAGGCCCGCAGGAGGAGGGTCCCTCAGCCCGGACTGTACCCTTTCACAATCTGGGACCCTTCAGGGAATGTCCGATTGCCAGTGTTTAGGCCTGATCCCACAGGGATCTAAACTGGTAGTCTGACATCCCTCTTGCAATCTGGGACCACTGGCTCCTAACCGCTTTCCTACCTGCCTTGCCTGATCGCTCCTAACCACTCGCCTGGCTTCCTGATCACCCCTAACCACCTCTGGCTGCTTGCCTGATCATCCCTAACTACTTCTGCTTTGGCCCCTGCCATCATGGCTTCATTCAGAATGACATCGGGAAAGTGGTTTGGTGGTCTGGTCTAATTAGCATATTTCACATTTATTATTATAGACTAGAGGCCCGGTGCACAGATGCATGCACTGGTGGGGTCTCTCAGCCTAACCTGTGGGGATTGGGTTGAAACCAGCAGTCCAACATCCCCCGCGCTGCAGGCAAGCGGCTGGGAGGAGCCCAAGCCTGGCCCGACGCCACTCCCACTTATTCTGGTCCCTTTGCACCTGTCGCTGTTAAGTAGCGCTGGCGCCACCACACCTGCTTTCGCCAGCCATGAGCTCAGTGTCTAGCACCCATGGGTCAGCTGAGTGGTAGGAGCACACTGACCACTAGGGGGCAGCTCCTGTATTGAGCACCTCCCCCCTGGTGGTCAGTGCATGTCATAGCTACTGGCTGGTCATCTGGTCACTTAGGTTTATATATATAGAATATATATATATACAAAGATTACACTAATGGTTCAGTTATAACTTAATTATTTTTCTCATCCACATTTGAAGCTAATACATGTAGTGTGTGGCTTATTAGATGGATGACAAAGATCCCATAGATTTCATAAATTAAAAATCATAATATACACTGGGATGCAAAAGAAAAATACCCCTGTGCTTTCTGCCTGTCTTTGTGGCGGCCCAGATTGAATAAGGAACTACATTTGCAAAACAAACAAACAAAAAACAACAAAACAAAACAAAATCATAATAGATTTTAAAATGGGCTTGGCTGGTGTGGCTCAGTGGTTGAGTGTTGCATAGGAACCAGGAGGTCACATTTTGGCTCCTGGTAGGGGCACATGTCGGGTTGGGCCTTCATCACCAGTTAGGGGTGTGCACAAGTCAGCCAGTCAATGATTATCTCTCAGCATTGATTTTTTTTTTCTCTTTCTTTCTCTCTCCCTCCCTCTCCCTTTCTCTCTGAAATCAATAAAAATATATTAAAAATATTAAAAAATGGGAATTGTTTTTGTTGTATTTCCATTAGATTTTATGTATTTTTAGCTAGGTGAACATATTGTATTTACAGTTTTTTATCTTAATTCTTTCACTTGATACTTTTTGAGTCTGTCTCCTTTTTAAAGAAACTATGTATAACATATTTAAAATTTTGACCTATGTATAATATATTTACATGTAAGTGCACCTGCAGTAATTGTATAGTTTGGCAAATTTCCACAAACTAAATACATCTATATAATCAAGCATTCAAATCATGACCACCTCAAAAACTCCTCTCTTGCTTTCTTTCTGTATTAGCCACCATGAGTAACTATTCTCCTCCCTTCTAACATCAAAGATTGGTTTTGGCTATTTTTAAAATACATTTTAATGGTTACATAAAATTCTATCATTTGTATTTTGCTATAATTATTCATTCCTATGTTGTTGATTATCTTTCTACCGGTAAGTCTTCTTTATTACAGGTAAAACTAGAGGGAACACGTATTTTATGTAGTAACTTTCCTAGGAGCGATGTTCCTCAGTGGAATGGCAAAATCATTTCTGAGACTTCTTGTACATATTTTAAATTTATTTTCTGAAGTGGTGAAAGCAATTAATACTACCATAAGTGGTTTGTGTGTTTTATTTCGCAACCCTCTAATAAAAGTTGGATATTTTTATTTTCTTTTAAGCTTTACTATAGATAAGAAATAGTATGGAAACTAGAATTTCAAGCTCACATTACTTCTTGACTATTATAAAACAATATGGCATGATGGATATATTATAAAATTTGCATATCAGAGTATTTTAAAATACTAGGTTCTAACAAGTAGCAATTCAGATAAACAGTTTATTGCTTTGTGGAATTTTGATCAAGCTATTTTATTTCTTTATTTCTATGGACCTAAATTTCTACATATGTAAAATGGTGAAATTGGACTTAATGGAACTTAGATACCTAGTGTAAGACACTGTGCTAGTTATAAGGAATATGTAGCTCTAATGTTAGACCAGTGTATAGACTGGCAGTATATAGATTAACCCCTATATATAGAGAGATGTGTATATGGTTTTATATATATGTATTTTATATAGATGTCAAATGTATTTTACATAAATAAATGCATTTTATAGAAACATAAAAGATAGTGTTCTAATATGTTCTCACATGGGAGATGATCTATCTATGTAAAAGGCTAATATGCTAAGTGTCCTTCCCTCTGTCTTGGTAATGACATCAGGTAGCAACACCTGGCTTCCTCTCCCTAGCCTCCTTGCAGTTTCTTCAGCCCAGGAACACTTTAGCCAGGTGTTTGGAAACACTATACACTGTAACCAAATGTCTGTTAAGTGTTTTCCTGTGCCTCATTTAATCTTCAAAAAAGTCCTGGAGTATGTAGATAGGAGACTTGGTGGAATCCTATTTTCTTTTCATTAGCCAGAAAATATAGATTTAGAAAACTTAGAAACTTGACCCGACTGAAAAGAAGTAAGAAATGGTGAACCTTGAAAATGACTTCAGGTTTTCTCACTGCACAGAATATAGTCAAACACTGCTGCAGTTAAATATTTTACCCTTTGTTCTCCCTGCGTGATCTACAATAACAATCTACTTCATGTTGGTATTTACTGCTGTGTTGCTGACAATTACCTGAAAGAGCAGTTGGAGTGCTTCACTGGGCTGGAAAAAGTTTAGCTACATCAGAAAGCAGGTTTAATTAAGCAAATTTGTTCTATATTTATAAAAGGCTAAGTTGACTCGTGCGTGCACAATACACACTATTATAAAGCTCTTGCTGGCACCAATCGCATGCTTGTGTTTCAGTCTGTCATTGCTGATCATGAATTTGGTTGACACTTCTATTATAGAGAAAGGGCGAATAGCGACATTAAAATATTTCTTCTAATTGATTTCCTTTCAGCGTGCACAAATTCATGCACTGGGCCAGTAGTAGATGTATAAATAAGGAAATGGAGTTCTGTAGATTACTGAAGAGGCCATTTATCCCAGCTTGTGGATTCAAGAAGAGGCTGTGAATATATTAGTTCAGTTCAAGGCCTTTGAAATGGGACTGCCTAGATTCAAATGCTGGCTCTTTTGTGCCTCAGTTTTCTTGTCTGTAATAATATTAGTACCTGTTTCTTAGTGTTGTAAAAATTAAAATTGGTACTTTATGTATAAAGTTCTTAGAACAGTGCTGAGCCCATAGAAACCCCTGAATATTTGAGATGATGCCTTAGCTGAATTAGCTAAATAAGAACATTCTAGGCAGGTGAGAGAGCAAGAACAAATCAAGAACTTTGACATATTGCAGGGAACTTGGGTAATCTATTATCTATAGAACACAGATTGTCTAGAGGATAAAGGCAGAGATGAGTGAGAGGCAAGCAGGTCATGAAGGCCTTAAATGCCTGTTTGTCTTCCTTACCACTTTTTATCCAGCAGCCAATACAGTGCCTGTCATTAAATAAGCGTTAAATGAAAACCTTTTGAATGAAAAGAACCAATTAAGATGCTATATACTATATCCTCTATACAGTGCAGAGCCTTTGAAAAGTCTGTAAGAGCAGTGTGACATTAGATTTGCTCTGCTGTCAGTATGTAGAATAAATTAGAGGGGCCAAGACTGGTTAGTAAAATCAGCTAAGAGGCTATTGAGAAAGAAGACTAGAAAAATAATAGTTGTGAGAAGACAGGCCAGTTATAAAATATGAGATACCGGAAGCAGAAAAGAAGAAGAGATAAAATCACACTAATATACCTCCTTCCTTCTCTTTTCTCACTAATAACTCCCATTTTGCCTTTCTCTTATAAATAAATGTACACTGTGCTCTTTTTCTAGGTCAGATTTTGACTCTGTTGGGTGTTTTCCATACTCCACCATGTTGAGGGCTAAGTCTCGGCTTGTTTTGCTTTCACCTCATCATCTGAAGCAACTAAAAGAGTCATCAGGTTCCAGACTTATATGGCAGCGACTTTTACATCAAAAACAACCCCTTCACCCAGAATGGGCTGCCCTGGCTAAAAAGCAGCTGAAAGGCAAAAATCCAGAAGACCTAATATGGCGCACCCCAGAAGGGATCTCCATAAAGCCCTTATATTCCAGTAGGGATACCAAGGACTCACCTGAAGAACTCCCAGGAGTGAAGCCATTCACACGTGGACCATATCCCACCATGTACACCTTTAGGCCCTGGACTATCCGCCAGTATGCTGGCTTTAGTACTGTGGAAGAGAGCAATAAGTTCTATAAGGACAATATTAAGGGTGAGATTTTAATGAGATATAGTATTTATGATCAAACATACACTTTCTATCTTGGGTTCTTTTTGAGGAGAGGTTGGTTAATCTCTATAAAGATAATAGTTATTTTATAATTGTATAGTTTAGATTGTATTCTGAAAACGAGTGGTTTTCAACTTCCATGATCAAAAGATAGGTGAGCCAGAATAAAATACTGAGTTCTTGAAAGCAAAAAACACTTCCATGCACATTGTGTGAAAAAAATTAGATGAAATGAAATTGTAAGAAGAAAAGAGACATTGGCTTTGCCTTTGAAAAGTTTTAATAAACATTATTTTAGAGTAGGGATTGGAGGACAAAATGGATTAAGTGATGTCCAAAGAAAGTAATAAATAATAATGTGGTATAAATATATTCAGTGTAATCTGGCATTAATTCTCTGAAAATCGTATTGACTATTTCTTCTTTCTGATCTGTTATAAAATCATATTGTTTTAACGCTGGACTTGAGAGTCTATAAGTTTGTATTTGTCATAGAAGACTGAACTTATATTTAGTGTAGAATATTTCAGTTTTTCGCATGATTTTCATAGTTTCCCAGAATATTTGAATAGCCAAGACATCCTGTAATGATCATATTAAATGAACAAAAATAAGTGAGCATTGAAATACTACATACTGTTAACTATATATAAACAGCCAAATCTTGACATCAATCATCAACATATTTCTATAAAAAATGGTTAAGTTACAAAAAATCTACAAATGGACGTGACATAAATGAGGTGTTTGGTTTCTTTCATTCTGATAGTCTGGAGCTCAATTTGTACATTTTATCACATGGGAAACAACTGACTGTCTTAGGAAATACAATATCTATTTGAATTTGTTTTGACATTTACAAGTATAAAAATGTTATAAAAGTATACTATGATGAGATGAATCAACACTTATATGCCAAACTCTTTCATCTTACATTGTTTTTTCTTTATATATTTAGCTGGCCAACAGGGATTATCAGTTGCCTTTGATCTGGCAACACATCGTGGCTATGATTCAGACAACCCTCGAGTTCGTGGTGATGTTGGAATGGCTGGAGTTGCAATTGACAGTGTGGAAGATACCAAAATTCTTTTTGACGGAATTCCTTTAGAAAAAATGTCAGTTTCCATGACCATGAACGGAGCAGTTATTCCAGTTCTTGCAAATTTTATAGTAACTGGAGAAGAGCAAGGTGTACCTAAAGAAAAACTTACTGGTACGATCCAAAATGATATACTAAAGGAGTTTATGGTCAGAAATACTTACATTTTTCCTCCAGAACCATCCATGAAAATTATTGCTGACATCTTCCAATATACAGCACAGGTATCCTTTATGTTTATTATAGGTTTTTCTATAGTTCTGTGAATATAGGAATTTTTATAAAATACCATAACCTAATTTGAATTCAGTAACTGACTCTGAGTAATACTTATTGTAGTAGAAAGTCAGCTGTGGGCTTTTTTGTCTTGTTTTGTTTTTGTGTATGTGTGTTATCAGTTTTTTTTTTTGTTTTTTGTTTTTGGTCTTTCATATACTAATGTTATGGTCTGTCGTTAGCTGTAGAAATCTGGAACCTAGACATTTACTGTATTTTCTTTATTAAGATTTTTATAATCAGAGAGGGCCCATAATTTACATTTCTTCATTTTTTTTAGGTGTGAATAGACACTGTTGTCAGACAGATGGGGATCAAAGTATCAGCTTTATTTCTGCTAAAAATTGGGTTAGAACAGCAATTTTCAACCACTGTGTCCATGATACACTGATGTGCTGCAAGAATTTTTAAAACATGCAATACCTGACTAGTCACAGGCATTGACCTCTTTTACCTTAGATTATCAAATAAAAAGATGACAACAGCCAATAAAACAATGGCCATCTGGTGTGAATGAATAAAAAAAAAAATATATAGCTATTTTCTTATTATATCAGCAAAATATATATTTTTTGGTGTGCTGCAGTATTTTAGTAGTTTATGAGTACCATGAGATGAAAAAGATTGAAAATTGCTCAATTAGAAGATATCACTTATATCTGCAACTTGCAATGAGGCTCCTAATATTTCACCCTGAATTAGGTTCATCTTTCTCAATCAGAGTGGTGGGAAAATAAGGCCTTATAATGTTTTTATATTAATAGCAGTCCCTCCATAGGAAAACCGGTTTCTTTTTCCTTTTTTTAAATTTTAATAAATCTTATTGTTCTGATTAGTACAATTGTTCCTCTTTTTTCCCCCCATAGTTCCCCTCCACCTGGGTCCCACCCCATCCTCTGCCCTTACCACCCCCCCACCTTGTCCTCATCTATAGATATATGATTTTTGTCCAGTCTCTCCCTGCAACCCCCTCAACTGTTTCCCCCTGAGAATTATCAGTTCATTCCCTTTCTATGCCCAGTTTATTCTGATCATCAGATTTTCAATTCACTTGATTTTTAGATTCACTTGTTGATAGATAAGTATTTGTTGTTCATAATTTTTACCTTTTCTGTTTTCTTCTTCCTCTTCTTAAAGAATAACTTTCAGCATTTCATATAATACTGGTTTGGAGTTGATGAACTCCTTTAGTTTTTTTCTTATCTGTGAAGCTCTTTATCTGCCCTTCAATTTGGAATGATAACTTTGCTGGGTAGAGTATTCTTGGTTGTAGGTTCTTGCTATTCATCACTTTGAATATTTCTTGCCACTCCCGTCTGGCTTGCATAATTTCTGTTGAGAAATTAGTTGACAATCCTATGGGTGCTCCCTTGTAGGTAATTGACTGTTTTTCTCTTGCTGCTTTTAATATTCTCTCTTTGTCTTTTGCTCTTGGTATTTTAATTATGATGTGTCTTAGTGTAGTCCCCTTTGGATTCTTTTTGTTTGGGATTCTGTGCATTTCCTGGACTTGTAAGTTTATTTCTTTTACCAGGTGGGGGAATTTTTCAGTCATTTTTTCTTCAAATAGGTTTTCAGTATCTTGCTCTCTCTCTTCTTCTGGCACCCCCATAATTCTGATGTTGGTACGCTTGAAGTTGTCCCAGAGGCTCCTTACACTATCTTCACATTTTTGGATTCTTTCTTCCTTTTGCTTTTTCAGTTGAGCATTTTCTGCTTCTTTGTATTTCAAATCTTTGACTTGATTCTTGCATTCCTCTAGTCTGCTGTTAGGTTTCTATGTAATATTTTTTATTTCAGTCAGTGTATGTTTAATTTCTAGTTGGTCCTTGTTCATCTCCTCTTGGGTCTTGCTAAATTTATCCATTTTTTCTAGGAAATTCCTAAAAATCCTTATAACCGTGGTTTTGAGTTCTATATCTAGTCGTTTGTTTTCCTCCAATTCTTTTGTTTGTGATCTGTTCTTTTGTCTCTGCATATTTCGATGCTTTCCTGACTTGGTAGAGTAGTTTTGTGTGCTAGGTATCCTATGTGGCTCAATAGCTCTGCCTCCCCAGTTACCTGAGGTGGACACTCTTGGGTGCACCCCTTTGTGAACTGTGTGTACATTCTTGTTATAGTTAATTCTTGGTTATTGTTGGTATCACTGAGGGAAATTGACCTCCAAGCCAATTGGTTGTGAGGATCAGCTGGGTCTGTGTATGCGCACTTGCCTCCAGACCTCTGCCTTTCTTGCATGCGAGTCTCAGACCTCTGCCTTTCCAGTTCCCCTGAGTTTCTGTGTGCTCTAGGGACCCGTATGAGTCTGGGTCCCCAGGGTTTTGCCCGAAACTGGGGTTCAGTGCAGTTGGACTGGATTTCAGTGCTGTTGGGATATCCCGCTAGAGAAAGCCAGCGGCACAATAAGTAGGCAGCCCTCTGTGTGCGGACACACACTTGCGCGCCTCCAGACCTCTGTCTTTTGCGGCTCCCCTAAGTTTCCCTGCACTCCTTCCTTCTCACAACAGTCCAGACTACCCCATATGAGTCTCGCCTGGAACCAGGGTTCAGTGCAGGCAGAAGTGGGGTTCAATGCAGTCGCGATTTTCCTTCTCCCTCCAGCTAGAGGAAGCCAGCCAGACCTTCCTTTGCCTGTTCTCTCCATGAGTGTGTCTCTGTACCTCAGCTTTTTACAGCTCCTCTGAGTCTTCTTGAGTCCCTCTCTTTACTTCTAATTGTAGAATTTTCACTCAGCCAGCTTTTCTGTGGTTCTGGATGGTGTCCGTTCTGTCTTTTAGCTGTAATTTTGAAATTGTTGTTCAAGGCAGCAGCTTAGGTGTTTACCTATGCTGCCATCTTGGTTTCTCTCTGGAAACCCGGTTTCTTAATTTCTCTTTGGGTAATTCATATATATATTTCCCCCCATCATTCTCACTTGGCTTTTAAATATATATATATATATATATATATATATATATATATA
>JAAGEH010000018.1:75966483-76052862 GCA_011751065.1 Lasiurus cinereus | reverse complement strand
ATATATATATATATATATATATATATATATATATATAATTTAAGCATTTTAAGAAGGGAGAGGGATAGAGAGATAGAAACATCGATGCGAGAAACATCATCAATCAGCTGCCTCTTATACACCTTGTACTGGGAATCGAGTCTAAAACCTGGGCATGTGCCCTGACCAAGAATTGAATTGTGACCTCTTGGTTCCTGGGTTGATGAGCAATACTGGCTGGCAATACTGGCTGTTCTATCTTTGTTTCTGGAAGGCAATACTCTCCTTTTTCTTACCAACCTTAAAGTTAGACCATTGTTTCATAAAGGGCGAATCTCACTTCCACCATCAAATCTTTATCTCTTTCACCTCTTATAATTGCTGTTATCTCAGAACTCTTACAAGTATTGTATACTCTCCTCTTTTGAGATTTAGCCTTTAGAATTCGCAATTTTATTTATTTTCATAGATTTCATCTGTCCATGAAAAATGATATTGTATAGAATTGTATATTTCCATCACCCTTTTCAATGAACACATGCCTAGGAGGATAGCATATGAGAAACCCAGATATACAAAAAGTAGTGGTTTAAATTAAATAGGAGGCAGTTCTCTTTCATGTAGAAGAAGTAAGGTGGGCTGTCAGAAACCACCATAGTCATAGGGTTCCAGTCTCCTTTCATCTGGCTTCTCCTTTGTTGTTAGTGTGCCAGCTCATGGGCTAGGTGTGTTTGTATGATAAAAGGTAAACTTCCAGAAGGAAAAACCTAATTTCTGCTTGTATGTCTCAATGGAAACACACCAGTAGTGAGAGAAGATTGGAAGTGCAGTTCTAGACATTGACACTCTGAATTTATAGTGCAGCTATTATAGGAGAGTGGAGAATATAACAGTCTGTGCTGTCATACTTGTACATTTCACCTTGTAAAAGATCCTAATGTCATCTACAAGCTCAAAATTGCTTTATATATAGTCCTTCATATAAATGATAACAGTGCCAGTTTCGGATATTGATCAAATAATGTTGTTTTAAAGTTCTTGTAAACTGTAAACTTTTGTATTATTCCTTAAAAAATTCTAATTGTGGCAAAATACACATAACATAAAATTTACCATCTTAATAATTTTTAAGTGTATAGTCAGTGGCATTAAGTACATTCACATTGTTGTGCAGTCATCACCACCATTCATCTCCAGAACTCTTAATCTTGCAAAACTGAAACTCTGTATATAAGTACTAACTTTCCATTATCCCCTCCTTCCTCACCTTCCCCCACAACCACCATTCTACTTTTTAATCTTTATGAATTTGACTAAGAACCACATATAAAGGGAACCATATAGTATTAGTCTTTGTACAACTGGCTTATTTCACTTAGCATAATGTCCTCATGGTGCATCCATGTTATAGCATGTGTTAGACTTTCCTCCCTTTTTAAGGTTGAATAATATTTCAATAGTCCAGTATTTTTATTATTCTTAAGGAAATCCTGCTACTAAACTCCTCTTGGTAGAGAAGAACCTGTTTGTTTCCTTGCTTCTTATTTGTAAATTCACAATATACTCAAGTAGTATCTTCCATGTAATTCAAGTCCCTTATTGCTTTTGTGATGGGAAATTTTAAAGAGTTTTTAGTTAGTTATAAATAAAGTATTTGCAAAGTAAAATACAGATAATCCACATGATATGCTAGAACAACTGATTTTTTGTTGTTAATTCTCACTTGAGGATATTTATTTCATTGATTTTTAGAAAAAGTGGAAGGGAGAGGGGCAAGATAGAGAGAGAGAGACACATTGATTGGTTGCGTATCGCACATGCCTGAGACTTTTTAATCCACAGTCTGATGTTCTAACCACTGAGTAATCTGGCTAGGTCAACTAATTTTTTGTGTGCTTATTGTGCACTGACATAATACTAAGTGTTTTAGATGAATCATTTCATTTAATCCTATAACAATTTCATGAGGAAGATACAACCATTATCTGTAATTTATACTTTAGGAAATGCAGGTATAACAAGATCTAGAAACTTATCTACAGTCAGTCTCATGGCTAGTAAAGTGACAGCTGGAATTTGAGCACTCTGATTCCAGAGCCCATGTTCTTAACCATTGTGACTTTCAGTTATCTTCCTGGTCATTTAGTTTTTATTATTTTATGTTTGGTTAATTTCTGGGAAGGATAATTTTTTGGCTCTTGAGAATATATGTGATATGTAATATTTCATCCCATCTAAAATGAAATTTTAGCAGAATAGTGGAAATGCTGTTTTCTTAGTGATTATGGTAGAAAGACTCTGTCTGAGATATGCATTGCATTAAATATCTCAGTAAATTAAACTGAAATCTTTGATTTTTGCCACTCATTTTATCCTGTTTGTTTCAATATGTGGTACTTGGGATTGAATAATTTTCCTATTTGTTCCTACATTGTGTACTTACTCATGTTTAATGACTTCATTAAAATAAGATAATTAATAACAAATGAATAACAATTAAATTTATACATCTTCAGCAGATTAGCCCAAAGTTATGAGGTCTTAGGGCCTCTTATGAGGTTGAAGTTACTGGTTTTGGATTAAAGATGTTTTTATTCAGTTCTTACAGCAAAGGTTACATTCCTGACTTCAGCAAGCTAATTTTGAAGTTTAAATTTTTTGTGTTAAAGATGATGGTGTTAAAGGTTCATTGGATCAGTCATTTAAATTGGCAAGTGAATTAAATGTAACAAAGTAAGCATAAATATTTTCAGTTAATATTATAAGCTATTCATATCTGAGTTGGACATCATTTAAAAATAATATTGTCTTATAAAATAGATTTAATAGAACCTTTTAATATTTTTATTTATTATTGTGCTTTTATTTTATGTAGCACATGCCAAAATTTAATTCAATTTCAATCAGTGGATACCATATGCAGGAAGCAGGAGCTGATGCCATCTTGGAACTGGCCTATACTATAGCAGATGGGTTGGAGTACTGTAGAACTGGAATCCAAGCTGGCCTGACAATTGATGAATTTGCACCAAGGTTAGTAAATTAAACTTGGATATTGCCTCAACATTAAGAAAGTGCATAGGACTCTTTTATGAGTACACACAGCAAAATATATTGATAAAATGAATTTGTATATGTGTTATACTATATTCTTTTGTTTTATCAGAGTGTTAGAGAATAAGTCAATATTGCTCATAATTAAAAATCAGAATAAAGTTTGACTATACTTCTTGGTAAATAAGAAGAATTTTGTCTCCTGTGATATTCAGAGGATACAATTAACTGGCACGTTTTGACAAATAATATTAAAATGTGAATATAATGCTTAAGATAGATTTGTTTTTATTTTATTTTTATTTATTTATTTTAAAATATATTTTTATTGATTTTAGAGAGAAAGGGAGAGGGATAGAGAGATAGAAACATCAATGATGAGAGAGAATCATTGATCAGCTGCCTCCCCCAGGCCTACCACTGGGGATCGAGTCCGCAACCCAGGCATGTGCCCTTGGTCAGAATCAAACCTGGGACTCTTCAGTCCACGGGCTGATGCTCTATCCACTGGGCCAAACCAGCTAGAGCTGTTTTTATTTTTTTAATGAAAGTTTAAAATAGAGAAGTCATCTATTGCATTTTAGTTTTTCATCTGTTGCATTTATAAATTTGGAATCACAGTGCTATTAAAATTTTTCTGTCAAATACCTTGTTAATAAAATTGTATGAAAACATGAACAAACTTAAATGAAGTTTATGAAGCATTTAAATATGAAGATCAAAATCAGTCTGATGAGCAATAGTATTCTAAGATTTCCTCTGGGCCAACCACTAGGGATGTAACATATGAAAAATATGGCTTCTGCCCTCAGAGAGTTTATTGACTAGTGAATGCTCATATGAGGGATTGTTACATACTTAATATGACAGCAGTTCTCAAAGTGTGGTCCAAGAACTCCTGGGAGTCATTAAAATGCTTTCCTGGGTTTTAGAGGTCAAAAGGGATTTCATGTTTATATTAAGAATTTGCTACTTTCACTTTGATTCTCTAAAGAGTGTGCAGTGGTTTTCCTAGTCTGCATGATACGAAGCAGATATGTGATTCCAGCTATCTTCCTAAGCCACACAGTTAAGAGATTTGAAAAAATGTAGATCAATGACTATTATAATTTTTTTGTTTTAGAAAAGTATTATTTTTAGTGAAGATGTTGCTTATGTTAATATGTTGGATTTGTTATTTATAAATGAATTAATATATAAAATATTGATAGATATTATCCAAATAAACAACTTTTCTTTGTAATTTTTAGTGTTAAAGGAAGCCTGAGACCAAAATATTTGAGAACTGATGTATTCAGAACTTCCATCTAGGTGAAATCAAAACCAAAAACAAACAACTCTTAGACACAGACAACAGTATGGTGATTACCAGTAGAAAAGGAGGGTGGAGAGCCGAAACCAGTTTGGCTCAGTGGATAGAGCATCGGCCTGAGGACTGAAAGGTCCCAAGTTCGATTCCGGTCAAGGGCATGTATCTTGGTTTCGGGCACATCCCTAGTAGGGGGCATGCAGGAGGCGGCTAATTGATGTCTCTCTCTCATCGATGTTTCTAACTCTCTATCCCTCTTCCTTCCTCTCTGTGAAAAAATCAATAAAATATATAAAAAAGAAAAGAAAGGAAAGAGAGGATGGGGAAGATAGAAGAGGACATAGAAGGGATAAATGGTGTTGGAAGTAGACGTGGCTTGGGATGATGATCACACAATATAATCCTATCTAATAAAAGTAATATGCAAATTGACTATACCTCTGCTACACCCACAAGCCACGCCCACCAGCTAATCAGGACCGAGTGTGCAAATTAACCCAACCAAGATGGCTGTAGCCATGGAGTGAACAGGAGGCTTGGGTTTCTCTGGCAATGGAGGAAGGTAAGCTTCCTGCATACCCTGGCCAGCCCTAAATTCCATTTAAGGCTACAAAGTTTCAATTATAGAAGATAAGTCCAACAAAAATGGCTGTGGCCATGGAGCAAGCAGGAGGCTTGGGTTTCCCCAACAATGGTGGAAGCCAAGTTTCCTGCACACCCAGGCCAGCCCAGGCCTCCGCTCAAGGCTACAAAGTTTCAATTATAGAAGACAAATAAATCCCAATAAAAATGGCTGCAGCCACAGAGCGAATAGGAGGCTTGGGTTTCCCCGGCGATGGAGGAAGCCAAGCTTTCTGCACACCCTGGTTGGCCCAGGTCTCTGCTGAAGGCTACAAAGTTTCAATTATAGAAGATAAATAAAATCCAGATACCATGGCCCCCACTTGGGTTGCTGGGTGTGTGGCCAGCCTGCAAACCACCACAGGCCCCTTGCTTGGGTTGCCCCATGCCCTAAGGGAACCTCCACTCTGATCCAGGACACCCTTCAGAGCAAACCAGCTGGCCCCCACCCATGCACCAGGACTCTATCTTATCTAATAAAAGAATAGTATGCAAATTGACTGTCATTCCAACACACAAGATGGCTGCCCTCATGTGGTCAAAGATGGCTACCTCCATGTGGACAAAGATGGCCACCACAAGATGGCCAAAAAGGGAGGGCAGTTGAGAGGGATCAGGCCAGCAAGGGAGAGCAGCTGGGAGGGACCAGGCCTGCAAGGGAGGGCAGTTGGGGATGATGAAGCCTGCAGGGAAGGGCAGATAGGGGTGACCAGGTCAGCAGAGGAGGGAAGTTTGAGACAACTAGGCCTGCACTGAGGGCAGTTGGGGAGGACCTAGGCCTGCAGGGGAGAACAGTTGAGGGGGACCAGGACTGCAGGGGAGGGCAGTTAGGGGCAATCAGTCTGGAAGGGGAGCAGTTAGGCATCAATCAGGCTGACAGGGGAGTGGTTAGAGGGTGATCAAGCTGGCAGGCAGAAGTAGTTAGGGGCAATCAGGAAGGCAGGCAGGCAAGCAGTTGGGAGCCAGCAGCCCTGGATTGAGAGAAGGATGTCTGCCCCTTTAGGTCCAATCTCAGTGGCCTAAACGGGTAGTTGGACATCCCTGGAGGGGTCCTAGATTGGAGAGTGTGTAGGCTGGGCTGAAATTTTGTGCACTGGCCCTCTAGTATATAGATAACTTGTTATAGAAATGTACATTTGAACCCCATATAATTTTATTAACCAGTGTCACCCCAATATGGTCAATAAAAATAAACATAAAACAAAAATAGGAACAAAAACTTCCAAGTGTATATCGAGAATTTTTATTTTGTTTTAGTTTCTTGTTTATATAGGGGTTCACAAACTTTTTGCTTTTAGACTCAGGTAAGTAACTTAAATGTGTATAACTCATAATGTAAAAGGGAGTAATGAGTTCAGAATAACTAGAAAAATATATGCCTAAACCAAGTATATGCCTAGATAGTCATTCTTTAAAAAAAAAAAAGTAAATTGCTATTCAAACAATCAAGCTTGTAGTTTTATTCCTTTTGTAAGTGACCTCTGTCTTTGGATATTCTTAAAAAAATCTCTGTGTGTGTGTATGTGTGTGTGTGTGTGTGTAGTGAATAATTTTTTAAGGACATAAGAGGACTTTCTTTTTCTTCTAAAAAATCAGCAACACAATTATAAAGTGAATTTATTCTTATCTGAAGCAAATAATCACAGCCATTTCTTCTGCATGCATAAAACTGTACTTTTATATGTTAGGTTTAAAGTTACTAAAGAATATGTGCTTAATTTTAATTTAAATTAAGTTGTGAAATTAAAATCTGAGATTGTTTTTAGTGTGTGATGCAATAAATTTTATTTTCCATTTTATATTGTTAACTATAATCAAATTCTGGACTTAACATTATTTTTAGGTTGTCTTTCTTCTGGGGAATTGGGATGAACTTCTATATGGAAATAGCAAAAATGAGAGCTGGGAGAAGACTCTGGGCTCACTTAATCGAGAAAATTTTTAAGCCTAAGAACTCTAAATCTCTTCTTCTTAGAGCACATTGTCAGACATCAGGATGGTCACTCACTGAGCAGGTATGCATGTAATTTAAAGTGTAGAATTTTAACAAAGCCATATATTTTCTTGTAGGTAACATGACTCAATCAGGAAATAGATTTAAGAACCTATCTACTAATATTTGAAAGTAATTATTAATCTGAAACATAATTCATACTTGACATATTCATACTTATTTGTTTTTATACATATTAAAATAAATAAAATTGTTTCCCTCTAGTGGTTAATGATATAAAATTACTTAAACCTGCTTACATGTTTTACTTTTATTTATTTTTATTTATTTTAATACTAGAGGCCCAGTGCACAGGAGCTGGGGTGTGTGTCCCTCAGCCCATCCTGCATCCTCTCCAATCTGGGATCCCTCTCACAATACAGGACTGTTGGCTCCCAACCAATGCCCTGCCTGCCTGCCTTGCCACTAACCGCTTCTGTCTGCCTACCTGATCACCCCCTAACCACTCCCCTGCCAGCCTGATCAACGCCTAACTGCTCCCCTGCCAGCCTGATTGCCCTTAACTGCCCTCCCCTGCTGGCCTAGTTACCCCAACTGTCCTTCCCTACAGACCTGGTCGCCCCTAACTATCCTCCCCTAAAGGCCTGGTTGCCCTCATCAGCCATCCCCTACAGGTCTGGTCACCCCTAAGTGTCCTCCTCTGCTGGCCTGGTCACCCCTCACTGACCTCCCCTGCAGGCCTGATCGCCCCCAACTGCCCTCCCCTGCATGCCTGATCCCATCCCTCCCCACCTGCCCTCCTCTGCCATCCCGGTCACCCCTAACTGCCTCTTCTGTAGGCCTGATCACCCCCAACTGCCCTCCCTTGCTGGCCATCTTGTGGTGGCTATCTTTTGTCTACATGAGGGCAGCCATCTTTGATCACATGGGGGTGGCCATCTTGTGTGTTGGAGTGATGGTCAATTTGCATATTACCTTTTTATTATATAGTTTTTTTTTTTTATTGGTTTTAGAGAGAAAGGGAGAGGGAGAGAGAGAAAGAAACATCAATGATGAGGATCACTGATCAGTTGCCTCCTGCACACCACTACTGGGGATCAAGCCCACAACCCGGGCATGTGCCCTTGATTGGAATCAAACCCAGGACCCTTTAGTCTGCAAGTTGATGCCCCATCCATTGAGCCAAACCAGCTAGGGCACATGTTTTACTTTTAAAGGGGAAAAAATGTGATGAGGAAGAAGTAGAAATCATAATTTAATGCTATTGTTTTAAATAATTTTAAGGGTGAAAATTCATAACATAAAACTGCCTAATTAAATTGATTTTATATATATTTTTCTTATAGTTGTATGTTTAAATAAGCATGAATACAGACAGAGCATTTAAAAACTATCATTACTTGGGTAATTTAATTTCATTCTATTAAAAAACTTTTTTGGTGGTATTTTTTACATGCATTTTTCTTTATATATTAAATTTTTTTGATAAATTTTTAAATAATTTATAGCTTTAGGGTTAGATTGTTTTTATATATTTAAAAGTGAATAAAACAAATATACTTCATATTAAATATAACTTCATGTCCTTATAAATGGAGAAATACAGACTTCAGGATTAGAAGGAACTTTAATAATTGTTTTTGTCTTAAACTCCTAATTTTTACAGCTGAAGTCCAGAAAGGTTCAATAACTTTCCCAAATCACAAGTAGGGCACAGTAACTCATTTATTGAGGCCTGTTTTGGGTACATCTTGTGGCAGATACTCAAGGTATTCAAAATAATTAGGAAATAGTTCATTATGAAATGAAGGATTTTATAGTTAAGTAGACAAGGTGTACAGTTATGGAACACTTACAGAAGAGTAAAGAATGCAAAAGTACAAACAATAAATATTTAATATTTCAGGGGTTGTAAGAAGTAATATTTTTAGTGCCTACACACAGACTAAACACTTTGACTTTTAATTCTAAGTCTGACTCATTTACTAATTTGTCTAAATTTATTTGATATTCTGAAGCATAATATAGACATATATATATATCTCAACTGTTGCCTTTTTTCCCCCATTAAATATTTTAGGATCCTTACAATAACATTATTCGTACCACAGTGGAAGCAATGGCAGCGGTCTTTGGAGGAACTCAATCTTTACATACAAATTCTTTTGATGAAGCCTTGGGTTTGCCCACCGTGAAAAGTGCCCGGATTGCCAGGAATACACAAATCATCATTCAAGAAGAATCTGGGATTCCCAAAGTAGCTGATCCATGGGGAGGTTCATATATGATGGAATCTCTCACAAATGATGTGTATGATGCTGCTTTGAAGGTCAGTCTCTTTGAAACTTTGTTTTCAAGATTTACAGGTTTATACAGATTTATAGATGTTTTGATTTATAAATCAAATCATTTATAGATTTAAGATTAATAAAATGTTTGATGAAAAAGAATTTAGATTTGACATTCTAGTATTTGAAACTGAAACATAATTAAAAAATACATGTGTATTTGCCCTAGCCAGTTTGGCTCAGTGTATAGAGTGTCAGTCTGTGGACTGAAGCGTCCCAGGTTCAGTTGCGGTCAAGAGTATATGCCCAGGTTTCTGGCTTGATCCCCTGTAGGAGTTGTGCAGGAGGCAGCCGATCAATGATTCTCTTTCATTATTGATGTTTGTATCTCTCCTCTCCGTTCCTCTCTGAAATCAATAAAAATATATTTAAAGAACAGAAAAGAAATGCATACTTTTAAAAAAAATAAAAGTACAATTGACCTTGTTCCTCTCTGCTGTCAGGTACTATTCTACCACCCCTTTCCCAATCTTTTCATTTATATCTGAGGCTGTGATTGAAGGTTTACATAGTTCCTGGTGTCAATAAAGATGGAGTTATACCATTACTCTGCTGCTCAAATAAAAAGTAGAATTGACCCTGGCCTGTTTGGCTCAGTGGATAAAGTGTTAGCCTGCTGACTGAAGGGTCTTGGGTTTGATTCCGGTCCAAGGCACATGCCCCTGTTGTGGGCTCGATCCCTAGTGTAGGGCATATGGGAGGCAGCTGATCGATTATTCTCTCTTTTCATTGATATTTCTATCTCTCTCCCTTTCCCTTCCTTTCTGAAATCAATAAAAAATATTTTAAAAAAGTAGAATTGCATTTTGAAATATTTTAAAGAGTATTTAAATGACTATGAAAACTTTATTTATGTAACTAAAAATAAAGATTAGAGAACTGATATTATCTTTATTTTTCTCCTAGTACCTAAGAATTTTTATTTTCCAGAATATACTTGGTAGTTTTTCTGTTGATTTTTAAGAAACATTAAGCAGATATGTCAATTGAGATATAATTGACATGTAACATTGTATTAGTTTTCAGTGTATAAAATAATTTGCTATATGTATATATTGTGAAATGATTGCCAGAATAAGTTTAGTTACACAGGATTACAACTTTTTGTGTGTGAGGATAAATTTTAAAATCTACTTTCTTAGCAACTTTCAAATATAACTATAGTATTATTAACTCTAATTCCCTTGATGTTAACTTAATTCTTATAAATCATTAAATTTACCACTGAAATAATTCAGTATTAGTAATTATGTAACATAAATCTGAACAGTTTATGAAAATCTACACTAATACAAGAGAAATATGCAAATTGACCACCCCCCCACAAAGCCCACCAGCCAATCAGGAATGAGTATGCAAATTAACCCAACAACGATGATAGGTTAATTTGCATATGCAGGCATGGAGCAAAGACTGAAGACTAAAGAGGCGTGGCTTCTCTACTGCAGCTAAAGCGGAGAAGCCTCGAGGCTTGTCTTCGCTGCGGCTGAAGTGAAGGTCTGGGTCCCGGGTGCTTGAGGAAAACCTGTGCCAGCAGCCAGGGGAAGGAGGGCCTATTGCATGAATTTTCGTGTGATGGGCCTCTAATAGTTTTATATTCTCTTCTCATTTTGTTAACCTTTTTTTCTTATTAGCTCATTAATGAAATTGAAGAAATGGGTGGAATGGCTAAAGCCGTAGCAGAAGGAATACCAAAACTTCGAATTGAAGAATGTGCTGCCCGAAGACAAGCTAGAATTGATTCTGGTAAGATAAAGTAGAAATGTTCATATGTGAAATCCAGTATTTAAAATGAAATATTGCTGAAACCGGTTTAGCTCAGTGGATAGTGTCGGTCTGCAGACTGGAAGGTCCCAGGTTCGATTCCAGTCAAGGGCATGTACCTTGGCTGCGGGCACATCCCCAGTGGGGGCATGCAGGAGGCAGCTGATCAATGTCTCTCTCTCATTGATGTTTCTGACTCTCTCTCTTCCTCTCTGTAAAAAATTAATAAAATATATTTTTAAAATGAAATATTAATTTCTGTTTGAAGATAACATGTAGTCAATAAAACAAAAATAACAGAAAAATGGAAATGTGGATAAAATGTTTCTCATCTAAACTTATCTATCTAGCTGTCTGTCTGTCTTTCTCTGTATTTTAATATGTATGGATGCACATGGACAAGCATATGTACAAAGTATGCAAGTATGAATGGAGGCATGCCCATTGTGCCCATGTATATGTGTGAGGGTGGGTATCTTCAGCATTTGGAAGTTAACATAATAATTGGTCATTGGGCTCTGCATTAGAGTTCCATTTATTCATTCAATCAGTCAATACTTTTTAGTCTTAAGTCTTTTTTTTTTTAAATACATTTTATTCATTTTTTTACAGAGAGGAAGGGAAAGGGATAGAGAGTTAGAAATATCGATGAGAGAGAAACATTGATCAACTGCCTCTTGCACGCCCCGTACTAGGTATGTGCCCACAACCAAGGTACATGCCCCTGACTGGAATCGAACCTGGGACCTTTCAGGTTCGATTCCAGGTTCGATTCCAGTCAGGGGCTGACGCTCTGTCCACTGAGCCAAACCGGTTTCAGCTAGTCTTAAGTCTTTGAGATGCTGTGCTGTGTCTGAGTGTACAACTGTAAATAGGACAGTCATGGTCTATGCACCTACAGAGAGAGAAAATTAACAAGTAAACAAGTAAAAAAAAGCAATTCTAGATTGTGGTAAATTCTATGAAGGAATTAAGAAGGGATATATGACCTGGGGTTGGGGTAGCAGGTTGTCTTTCACTAGACTAATAATCTGATAGCTTAAGGCAAAATATATTCTTTATCATGTTAAGGAAATGTCTTTGTAATTCTAGTTTATCATTTATAGTTTTAAAAATATTTTTTGTTTTCATGTGATTGGCCATAAGAGAATTTAAGAAAATATTACAAAACTTGTTGGGTATTAATTCCCTACTTTATAAATCTTAGATGGTTGCTGCTATGACTGTTTAGATTTTTGTAAAAGTGTTAGAAGATTGTTTGTCAGAAACTCTGGGAAAGCATATTGTTTGGGAGAATAATAAAAAATGGTCATTTATAGAGTTTCTGATATATACCCGTTTTTTCCCCCTTCCACCTTCATCCCAGATTGGATTTTGCTGATTTATATTTAAGTGTTTCACTAAGTGTAAGTGTTAAGAAGACTACTTAATAATATTAAACTTACAAGGGAAATACACGATGATTAGACTATTACTGTTAGACATTTATTTGTGAGTAGAATCTACATGTTATTTTCCTTTGGGAAATAATAGGTTCTGAAGTAATTGTTGGAGTAAATAAGTACCAGCTGGAGAAAGAAGAACCCGTGGATGTTATGGCGATTGATAATACTTCAGTGCGTAACAAGCAGATTGAAAAACTTAAGAAGGTAATAATAGCTATATGTTTTGAGTGCTTTCTGTGTTCTGTGTTCTTTGAGTGCTTTCTTAGCAGTGGCTAAGCTCTTACATTATCATCAATTCCTTACAACAACCTCATGAGGTGGATATTATTTCCCAATATTTTAAAGAAAAGGCAAACTAAAGATAAGGGAGATTGAGAATCTTGGATAAATAATTGAATAGCCAAGACTCAAATCTAAGTATGTTGACTTAGGCAAAAAATTCAGTGCTTTCAATCATGATCCGCCTCTGAGAAATTATATGTTAGTATTAAAAACCACACCATAATAATATTTCCTATAATTTACAGATTACAATAAGGCATAGGTGATTATGTAACTCACAATAAAGTTCAGAATCAGTATTGGAACCCAGGGATTCTCACTGTAATTTATTTCCACTAGACCATGGTTCCTAATACTATTATGAATCATTTATCTTTTTTTTTATATTAAATCTTTATTATTCACATTATTACATTTGTTTCTCTTTTTTCCCCTCCATAGCACCCCTCCACCCAGCTCCCACCCTTCCCTCTGCCCTTAGCTCCCTCCCATTGATCTCATCCATAGGTGTATGATTTTTGTCCAGTCTGTCCCTGTACATCCCTCACCCCATTTCCCCTGAAAGTTATCAGTCCACTCCCTTTCTGTGCTCCAGATTCTATTATATTCACCAGTTTATTCTGTTGATCAAATTTTTAATTCACTTAATTTTTAGATTCAGTTGTTGATAGATAAGTATTTGTTGTTCATAATTTTTTGTCTTTTACCTTTTTCTTCTTCCTCTTCTAAAAGAGTACCTTTCAGCATTTCATATAATACTGGTTTGGAGTTGATGAACTCCTTTAGCTTTTTCTTTTCTGTGAAGCTCTTTATCTGCCCTTCAATTCTGAATGATAGCTTTGCTGGATAGGTTATTCTTGGTTGTAGGTTCTTGCTATTCATCATGTTGAATATTTCTTGCCACTCTCGTCTGGCCTGCATTGTTTCTGTTGAGAAATCAGCTGACAGTCTTATGGGTGCTCCCTTGTAGGTAATGAACTGTTTTTCTCTTGCTGCTTTTAATATTCTCTCTTTGTCTTTTGCTCTTGGTATTTTAATTATGATGTATCTTGGTGTGGTCCTCTTTGGATTCCTTTTATATGGGGTTCTGTGTGCTTCCTGGACTTGTAAGTCTATTTCTTTTACCAGATGTGGGAAGTTTTCAGTCATTATTTCTTTAAATAGGTTTTCAGTATCTTGCTCTCTCTCTTCTTCTGGCACCCCCACAATTCTGATGTTGGTACGCTTGAAGCTCTCTTCTCTGGCACCCCCACAATTCTGATGTTGGTACGGCTCCTTACATTATTTTCACATTTTTGGATTCTTTTCTCTTCTTTCTTTTCCAGTTGAGTGTTTTCTCCTTTTTTATATTTCAAATTTTTGACTTGATTCTTGCCTTCCTCTAGTCTGTTGTTAGGACTCTGTATAATATTTTTTATTTCAGTCAGTGTCTCTAGTTGGTCCTTTTTCATCTCCTCTTGGGACTTGCTAAATTTATCCACCATCTCTAGTTGGATCTTTTGCATCTCTAGTTGGTCCTTTTGCATCTCCTCTTGGGACTTGATAAATTTATCCATCTTTTCTAGCATATTCTTGAAAAACCTTATAAGCATGGGTTTGAACTCTGTATCCAGTCGTTTTTTTTTCTCCATTTCTTTTGTTTGTGATCCCTTCCCTTGTCTCGGCATTTTCACTATGCCAGGGAAACTTCTGTGTTGAATTCAGCCTTATGATACCAGACGTGCAAAGCCGCAGAAGCCTCTGTTGAGCTTGGGATGGGTGGAGTCTCAGAGCTTAAGGGACCGCCTTGCCTTCCAGTCGGCCCCACCCTCTACAGCCCCTGAGTCTCACGTGACTGGCTAATCACTGGAGCAGTCCCTGTGCTTGAACGCCCACAGTGTCTCTAGACCGCTGCCTTTCCAGCTCCCTTGCACACCAGGACCACAGGAGTCTAGATCTTCAGGGTTTCGCCCGAAACAGGGGCTTAGTGGAGTCAGAAGTGGCACGGTTGGGAGGGTCTGTCTCCTGCCCACTTGCGAAAGCCAGAGGCACAATCAGCAATCTGTCCTCTTTGCAGTGCCATGCGCGCCACTAGACCTCTGATCTTTTGCGACTCCCCTAAATTTCCATGCACCTCTCCCTTTTCACAGTCCAAACTCCCCCCGTATGAGTTTCGGCTAGATCTGGGGTTTAGTATCGCAAGATAAGGGGTTCAATGCAATTGGGAGTCTCTGTTTTCCTCCCGCCAAAGAAAGCCAGCCAGGTACTCTGGCACCTGCGCTCTCCATGAGTGTCTCCATACCTCAGCTTTTTGCAGCTCCTCTGGGTCTCTGTGAGCCCCTCTCTTTCCCTCTAGTTGTAGAATTTCCACTCAGCGAGCTTTCCTGTGGTTCTGGATGATGTCCATTCTGTCTTTTAGTTGTAGTTTTAAAATTGTTGTGTGAGGCAGCAGTGTAGGTGTTTACCTATGCCGCCATCTTGGATTCTCGGGCGAATCATTTATCTTTTGTTTTTGTATTTTTAAGTAAAATACATTTTGTAGTGCTTTAGTAAGCTACATTTTATAATGAATTATATTTATTTTGATTGAAACAAAATTACCTTTTCCTTATTTCTACTTCCTCACTGAGATGATCTAAAGTATATGAAATACTAGATAAAACATACTAATTTTCACTGTTGTAACCTATATATTTCTATTGTATGAAGCTACTTTAGTCTCTTAATCTCTGACTATTGTATTTATGTCTAAGGCAGGAAAGTTGAAATTCTTTAATGGCTTTTCCCTGTTCACTTTTCCTGTGGTTGTTTAAGAGAAGAGTGGGGAATGACTGGCCCTCAGGCTATATGAGACCCTAGATAACATTTGGTCTGGCTCTGCCAAGGCATTAGGGCTGAGTTACTAAATGTTTGACCAAACATAGGAGACTAATTTTTAAGTTGATAATTTTGTATTGTTTACAATTTTATATAATAAAAACCTAATATGCCGAGTGTCCAGTTGTTTGAATTATTATTATAATCTAAAATAATAAGAGTGTAATATGCTAATTAGACTGGACAGCTGAATGACCTTCCAGATGTCATTCTGGTAATCCTTCCAGACAAATCCACCACAATGAAGGTTGAGGCAGAGTTGGTTAGGGGTGATGAGGCAGGCTGGATGAGCAGTTAGGAGCTAGCAGTCCTGGATTGCGAGAGGGTGCAGGCCAGGCTGAGGGCCCCCCTCCTCCCGTATGCTAATGATTTGCTAAGGTCACTCAACTGCTTGCTGTTATGTGCACTGACCACCAGGGGGCAGAGAGTCAACTGTTTGACCAGTTGCTATGATGTGCACTGACCACTAGGGACAGACGCTCCGACTGGTAGGTTAGCTTGCTACTGGAGTCTGGCCAATCAGGACTGAGCAAGATGGGCCAGACATGCTCTGGAGCCGTCCTGCAGCCCCTCCCTGGTTGGCTGGTCCTGATTGGGACTGCAAGACAGTGCCAGACAGGCCCTGGAGCTTTCCCGCAGTCCCTCCCCAGCCTGATCATGCACCAGTAGGGTCCATTGGCATGGCCTGTGCCCTCTCATAATCCGGGACCCCTGGGGAATGTCAGAGAGCCGGTTTCAGCCCAATCCCGTAGGCCATTCCCACAGGAGGGCGCCATAAGCAGGGCTCATGGCTGGTGGGCGCTGTTGTGGCAGTGTGAGCCTCTGCCTATTGGAACTGACTGAGAGTGAGTCTTCAGTAGGCTCAATGGGGCTGGGATGAATAGGAGTAGCAGGTAGGAACTGTAGGCAGTGTTGGACTGCAGGCCACCCAAAGGGACCCCACCCATGCATGAATTCGTGCATTGGGCCTCTAGTAATATTTTAACTATCCAAATGGTCCTTGGCAGAAAAAGGGTTCCCCACCCCTGGGTTAAGATGTAACTCTCCCCCCCCACTTTGGTTCAAATCAGTGGTTCTCAACCTTCCTAATGCCGTGACCCTTTAAGACAGCTCCTCATGTGGTGGTGACCCCCAACCATAAAATTATTTCCGTTGCTACTTCATAACTGTAATTTTGCTACTGTTATGAACTGTAACGTAAATATCTGATATGCAAGATGTATTTTCATTGTTACAAACTGAAATAATTAAAGCATAGTGATTAATCACAAAAACAATATGTAATTATATATTGTGAAATATTTATTTCTAATTACAAATAAATGAAATTTTGTCTTGAATCGTGGTATAGCATGGGTAACAGTCTTAATAACAACAGTAAACTACATTGCTACATTTTGCTATACCGAGGAGCAGTGTGTTGGTTCCTAAGACCATGGGAAATAGGTGTTTTCCAATAATCTTAGGCAACCCCTGTGAAAGGGTCGTTCGAGCCCCAAAGGGGTCGCGACCCACAGGTTGAGAACCACTGGTTCAAATGATCTGTAACAATTTAATAAACTTTGTCCAGGTAGATTGACTGCATAATGATAGAGTTAATGGTAGATATTTAATGATATTTCCTCCTATTTAATCAGGAGATAGTGACTCCTCTCTTACATTTTGTCATTTTAAAAGGCCTTTTTAGGGTGTAGCATTTTATTTCCAGTGACCACAGAAATCTCAATATTTATTATATTTGGGAAACCCCTTTTCTATTCTGTTATACTTTAGGCTTTTATTAATTCTATACCCTTAAGCTTGAGGGGTTCCATTTATAATAAATGACAATAGACCCTAATTTGAACAAGAGAAAGAAATTTAATGATGGAGTTGGTTTTTCCTTGACCTTAATATACATTTTCTGGCCCACCTCTGCTTATAAATACCATGGGATTTTAGTGACATAGTGAGCAGTATAGTATTTTAGACTCTTTTACAAGTGATGAAAACCTATAAAATGTTGGATTTTAAGTAACTTTTTTTTAGACAGGTTGTTGACAGAGCACAGTAGATCTAGGACTTGAAAGGAAAAGTTTTGATCATGCCTTTCATTGTCTTCCTTTATCTCAGTATTTCTCATGGTCTCGTGTCTCTCTTTGTCTCCTTGGAATTTTTTAAAATATGTTTTTTATTGTTGATATTATTGCAGATTTCCCCTACTTCCCCCTCATTGCCCAGACCCCACTCCCCTCCCTCTGGCCTTCACCACACTGTTATCTGTGTCCATGGGCTATGCAAATATGTTCTTTGGCTCTTCTCTGCATCTTCTTTCATCCTCTCCACCCCACATACCTCCCCTCTGACAGCTGTCAGTCTGTTCCATGTATCCAATGTCTCTATTTCTCCTTTCCTTGTCAGTTTATTTTGTTCATTAGATTCCACATACAAGTGAGATCATTTGGTGTTTGTCTTTCTCTGGCTTATTACTCTTAAATACAAAAGAAAAAAACAATATACATACATATTGATATATTATTAATTAGTTAAGGAAACAAATGTAACTAAAATATTATCTAAGTTGTAATCTGCTAATTTTTTTCTTCCTTGTCACTATTCATCTTTATGAAATTTCTCTATATAAAAGAGCCACTTGTTTTCAGTGTCTTATAGAGCTTATCATACAGTCAAGGGATACAGATAATACATAGTAAACAAATATTAAGATAATCATGGGATAATACTATGAAGACACTAAAGTAAGCCAAACAGAATGGGGTGACTAGGAAAGCAATTTTGAAGATACTGAAGATATGAAGACTTATGAACTGGACATAAATAATAAGAAACAGAAGATAAGGGAAAAGCCTAGAAGCATGTTCGACTTGGGATGGTCAGCACTGTTATTTATTACTTCCCTGCTTGTTTCTAATTTATTAGGGTTATACAGAATTTAGTATTATTTAGGAAGTTCTTAAATGTTTATTGAATGAGTAAATGAATAAATCAAAGGAATATCAGACTTGGGATACATATTATCTTTTTCCCCCTGTTTTTTTGAGGTTAGGACTATGGAACAGTTTCTATGTGATGTATAACAGGTCCTAATCTAACGTCTGCTTTGTTCTCTTTCACTTAACTTCTCCCTTTCCTTGACCTTTCCCATAAGATCAAAGCTAGCAGGGATCCTGCTTTGGTGGACCAATGTCTTTCTGCGCTGACTGCGTGTGCTGCCAGTGGAGATGGGAATATTCTGGCTCTTGCAGTGGATGCCGCTCAAGCAAGGTGAGGATATTACCTTTGGAGATTTCCAAACTGTAAAAATTGGCCAGTAAGCTTTTCACAGTGTACTAAAATAAAAGGTTGATTCCATAAACCAAGGGAACCTAAAAGAAAATATTGGAGAACAAAATAAAGTTAATTCTTTTTTTTTAAACATCTGTGCATTTATAACATTCATATATTTTGAATGCAGAGTATTAATATTTGTCTATTTCCCTGCGACTCAGGACATTTGATATTGTAATGAATCCATTTGCAAGTTGAAGTTTAATGTACTTTCACATATAGGGAGACATTAATACATTGGACAGTAAGAAGACTTGCCCTTTGTCCAGAGGTGGACTATATGTCTGTCTTCCAGGGCTATTCACTATGTAGATATCTTTGAAAAGATAGTCCAGAATAAGGGGTAATCAGTGCCTTGCCTCCTAGGACATGGAAAAAAGCAAGTGGCTCACAGAAACTTTTCTCCCAGTGTATGATAATGTCACTAAAAATTATTTTTGCTTTTATTATTTATTGCTGAAGAAAATGAACTTTTTAAAAACATGTTTTTAAGTGCTTAAGGGGTAATGGAAATAGTGTGAGGGTTGTTTTTTATTTCATTTCAGTTTTAATTTCTTAAAATCCCCCCAATGGACTTCTAGTACTTTTATATTAAAACCTAATCTTACCAAAGCCTGCAAGGCCTGCAAGGCCATGCTGAGTATGACTCTTGCCTACCTCTCTGACCTTATCCTGCTTCCTTCACTATACTGTGTCCTCAATGTCCCCCTTTCTATTTTTAGAATAGAAATAAAGTTTTTCTACTTCCCAGAACCTTTGTATCTAGTGTTTCCTTTTTCAAATATTCTTCCCCTTATCTTCTATTTCTTATTATTTATATCCTAGTTCAAAAGTCTTCATATCTTCAATATCTTTAAAACTGCTTTCCCAGCAACCCCATTCCATTTGCCCTACTTTAGTGTCTTTGTAGTACTTATTACCACATTATTAACTTAGTACTTGTTTACTATGTATTGTCCATATCCCCTGACTGGATGATAAGCTATAATAACAGGTACGTGTGTGTTTTTGTCTTATATATCATTGAATTTCTAGCACTTACCAGTGCTTGGCCCATATTAGGTATTTAGTGCATGTTTAATGAATTAATAAACAAGTGGAATAAACAAATCTTTTATAAAATACTATCTTTGTATGAAAATATATTGCTCTTTGCACATTTATGTCGTGGTGAATTATTCAATAACTTTAGAGTAGTGGTTCTCAACCTTTCTAATGCCGCAACCCTTTAATACAGTTCCTCATGTGGTGACCCCCAACCACAAAATTACTTTCGTTGCTACTTCATAACTGTAATTTTACTACTGTTATGAACCATAATGTAAATATCTATGTTTTCTGATGGTCTTAGGCAACCCTGCTAGTGGTTCTCAACCTGTAGGTCACGACACAGATATTTACATTACGATTCATAACAGTAGCAAAATTACAGTTATAAAGTAGCAACAAAAATAATTTTATGGTTGGGGGTCACCACAACATGAGGAACTGTATTAAAGGGTCGTGGCATTAGAAAGGATGAGAACCACTGCTTTAAAGGTTTATATATAGTTTTTAGGTAAGTAGTTTTTTGGTTGAAAATGTTGAAAAGAGTTTACAATATATAAAGGCATCTAAAATCACTTTTTCATTTTTTTAATTTATCTTAATTAATGTAAGTGTTACAGATGTTCTCCCCTATTTTTTCCCCATTGGTCCCCTCCACCCGGCCCCTGCCCCTCCCAGGCCTTCACCACAGTATTGTCTGTGTCTGTGGACCCAGGGGCTATTCATATCCTACATAATAAAAGCATAATATGCAAATAGATTGAACAGCAGAATGACCAGTTGGCAGAGAGTGGGGCCAGCAAACAGATGGCACCAAACTAGCCAAGACATGTGCCGGTGGGTAGAAGAAGGGGATGGCGATGAGGAAGGGGGGGAGGCAGCAGTGACCAGCAGTGGCGGAGAGGCAATGGGGGTTGGGGTGGGGCCATGCCAGCCAGTGCTGTTCCCTGATTGGCCACTCACTCACCCCCTGCAGAGGGAGACAGCAGTGGCAGGCCTTCCCCTGATCAGCCCGCCTGGTCACCTGTCGCAAAAAGAGGCCACATTGCAGCTTAGGCCTGGTCCTCGTCAGTAGGACATCCCCTTGGGCTCCTGGATTGTGAGAGGGCACAGACCAGGCTGAGAGACCTCCCCCCCTAACCCCCCAGTACACGAATTTTTGTGCACCGGGCCTCTAGTATGCATATAAATTCCCTGGTTAATCTCTCCCCACCCATCCCCCAACCCAGCCGTCCCTCTGAGATTCATCAGTCCATTACATGCTTCTATGTCTCTAAAATCACTCTTCATAAGTATCTGAGGAAGATACTTTCATGATATAATAAAAAATTCTTATTTAGATTTTTGCCAGCCTATTTTTTACTTAGGTAATAAAACATGTCTAAGATATATGTTTCATTGATATTTAGAGAGAGGAAGGGAGATGAATAGAGAGATAGAAATATTGATGAAAGAGAAACATCAGTCTTCTGTCTCCTGCATGCCCCCCTAGTGGGACACGAGTCTGCAAACTGGGCATGTACCCTGACCTGACTGGGAATCAAACCATGACCTCCTGGTTCATGGGTCAACACTCAACAACTGAGCCACATTGGCTAGTCAGTAACAAAATAATTTAATCTCAAAAAATGTTGTTAATAGAATATTAACTGTAATATTCTAGATGTACAGTTGGAGAAATCACAGATGCCATGAAAAAGGTATTTGGTGAACACAAAGCTAATGATCGGATGGTGAGTGGAGCCTATCGCCAAGAATTTGGAGAAAGTAAAGAGATAACATATGCTATCACAAGGTAATATGTGAGATTTCTTATAGGAGTGTATCTTCTTTTCAGTTAGTACGTCCCCATGAATCTACTGCAGGCTTAATTTTCTCAGATACCCCTTGGAAAATATGTAAATTGTCTTTCTTGTTAGTCTGCAGTTTTACTAAAATAATATTCTGAACTTTCACTGTAGTTCCCCTTAGTAGTTTCTCATTTTAAACAGATGTTTATGTAATAATAATGTTATATAATGTGATATTGCTTCATATCCTCCAGGTACTTCAATTTCATTCTCCTTACTTTATATTTTCTCAAGTTTATTTACATTAATTGATCAAAATAATTATAAAATCTTAATTTTCCTATTTGATAGTACATATTTGGTTGCCATCTGTACATTAATTAAAATCAGTCTTCAGTGAACTGACAGTAATAACAGTCAAACATGATTTGGAAATATATATTAATATATGTAATATATTAAAATATTTAGTAAAATGTTTAAAAATTATTATATACATTTTACTATATATTAATATATAAAAAGGATCATGCTTCTCAAGTGTAAGAAGTAGCTTCCTGGTGATTAGTTTTCTCAAATTTTGTAATAAAAGTTCCCACGAAAAAAATTTTTTTTAAGTAAATTTTTATTATTCAGATTAATACATTTGTTTTTCTTTTTTCCCCTCCATAGGTCCCCTCCACCCGGCTCCCACCCCTCCCTCTACCCTTACCTCCACCCCATTGATGAGTCCACAGGTGTGATTTTTGTCCAGTCACTCCGGGTACACCCCTCACCCCTTTCCCCCCTGAGAATTATCAGTCCACTCCCTTTTTGTGCTCCTGATTCTATTATATTCACCAGTTTATTCTGTTGATCAAATTTTTAATTCACTTAATTTTTAGATTTACTTGTTGATAGATATGTGTTCATAATTTTTTATCTTTTACCTTTTTCTTCTTCCTCTTCTTAAAGAGTACCTTTCAGCATTTCATATAATACTGGTTTGGAGTTGATGAACTCCTTTAGCTTTTTCTTCTCTGTGAAGCTCTTTATCTGCCCTTCAATTCTGAATGATAGCTTTGCTGGATAGGTTATTCTTGGTTGTAGGTTCTTGCTATTCATCACGTTGAATATTTTTTGCCACTCCCGTCTGGCATGCATCGTTTCTGTTGAGAAATCAGCTGATAGTCATATGATAGCGCCCTTATAGGTAATCAATTGTTTTTCTCTTGCTGTTTTTAATATTCTCTCTTTTTTTTTGCTCTTGGTATTTTAATTATGATGTGTCTTGGTGTAGTCCTCTTTGGATTCCTTTTATATGGGGTTCTGTGTGCTTCCTGGACTTGTAAGTCTATTTCTTTCACCAGATGTGGGAAGTTTTCAGTCATTATTTCTTTAAATAGGTTTTCAGTATCTTGCTCTCTCTCTCTCTTCTTCTGGCACCCCCACAATTCTGATGTTGGTACGCTTGAGGTTGTCCCAGAGGCTCCTTACATTATCTTCACATTTTTGGATTCTTTTCTCTTCTTGCTTTTCCAGTTGAGTGTTTTCTGAATCTTTATATTTCAAGTTTTTGACTTGATTCTTGCCTTCCGCTAGTCTGCTGTTATGTCTCTGTATAATATTTTTTATTTTAGTCACTGTATGTTTAATTTCTATTTGGTCCTTTATCATCTCTAATTGGTCCTTTTCCATCTCTAGTTGGATCTTTTGCATCTCTAGTTGGTCCTTTTTCATCTCCTCTTGGGACTCGCTAAATTTATCCATCTTTTCTAGGATATTCTTGAAAAACTTTATAAGCGTGGTTTTGAACTCTATATCCAGTCGTTTGCTTTCCTCCATTTCTTTTGTTTGTGATTCCTTCCCTTGTCTCAGCATTTTCACTATGCTGGGAGAACTTCTGTGTTGGATTCAGCCTTATGATACCAGACTTGAAAAACTGCAGAAGCCTCTCTGTTGAGTTTGGGATGGGTGGAGTCTCAGAGCTTAAGGGACCGCCTTGCCTTCCATTTGGCCCCATCCTCCACAGCCCCCGAGTCTCAAGTGACTGGGTAATCACTGGAATGGTCCCTGTGTGCGTGCGCTCACTCTCGCAGTGCCTCTAGACCTCTGCCTTTCCGGCTCCCCTGCTCTCCGGGACCACACGTGTCTGGGTCCCCAGGGTTTCGCCTGAAACTGGGGTTTAGTGGAGTCAGAAGTGGCACAGTTGGGAGGGTCTGTCTCCCGCCCAGTCCCGAAACCCAGCGGCACAATCAGTAGTCGGTCCCGTGCGCGCTACCAGACTTCTGATCTTTTGCGACTCCCCTACATTTCCATGCACTTCTCCCCTTTCACAGTCCAAACTCCCCCCGTATGAGTTTTGGCTGGATCTGGGGTTTAGTGTCGTAGGATAAGGGGTTCAATGCCTTTGAGAGTCTCAGTCTCCCTCCTGCCAGAGAAAGCCAGCCAGCCAGGTTCGCCGTCACTTGCTCTCTCTACGCGCACGCGTCTCTGAACCTTAGCTTTTTGCAGCTCCTCTGGGTCTCTGTGAGCCCCTCTCTTTCCTTCTAGTTGTAGAATTTCCACTCAGCCAGCTTTCCTGTGGTTCTGGATGATGTCTGTTCTTTCTTTTAGCTGTAGTTTTGAAATTGTTGTGCGAGGCAGCAGTGTAGGTGTTTACCTATGCCACCATCTTGGATTCTCCTAACCAGTGACTCCCCACGAAAATTTTTATGTCACTGCCTATATACGAGATAAATACCAAAACAGCCAAGGTGAAACAAATGTAGTGCTTTTTCATATGGGGTATACAGTTATTGATTTAATTAAGTGAGTATTTTGATGACATGTCATTGTAAGACATGCTGCAGTTAGCTTGGGGGAGTTCACTTGTGAAGGAAGGTATATGGATAGTTCACTACAGCTAGTAAGTAACATATGTATGTAAATAACTCTGAAAGGCACTTTTTAGTTTACATTTAAATATCTCTAATATTTAATATTGCACTCTGGGGGTGCGCAAGAAGGTGAAAAGTAGTCATTTTCTCATCTTGGTTCACTGTGATGCTGCTCTCAGGGATATGGGCTTACAGGCTGTGCCACTTTTCAAACTTTCCTTTAAGAGGGAGATGGTAAACACTCAGGCTTTAATGGAGTAAAATGTAAAACAGAGATGTTAAAAATATTTTTATAAATAGATTTTTAAATAAACTTGAAAGATTTGCTACAAATAAATTGTAGTTTTTATATCCTACCTTTGGACAACTAATATATAATTATTGTATTTTAAAATGTTGCTTAGGGTTCAGAAATTCATGGAACGTGAAGGTCGCAGACCTCGTCTTCTTGTGGCAAAAATGGGACAAGATGGACATGACAGAGGAGCAAAAGTTATAGCTACAGGATTTGCTGATCTGGGTTTTGATGTGGACATTGGTCCTCTTTTTCAGGTATTGAACATTGTTGGGGAGAATTTCAAAAAGTATATCATAAATCACATGCAGGAAAGAATCATAAAAATATAATAGACCATGATGATATTTTAAAGTTTTAAAACAAGAACTTTAATTCAACAAATTTTCTAATTTATTTATGAATGCATGTAATCTAATTATTTAGGACAGAAGTAGGAATAAAATATAACTCATGCTAATGTACTTGTTAATCAGACTGTAAAAATCATTGTCAGTTCTGAACTATAACTTTTATTAGGCTTCTGAAGCTATGAAGATTACTTTCAAGTATCTTATTGTGCCACTTATTAAGAAGTGACTAATATTTTGTGGGAAAGATAGCCCACATTGGATTGGTGGAAAGTGTTTTTAAAGGGAAATCAAGCATCAGAGTAAGCTCAATTTAAAATTAGGTTTTCTCTTTTTTACTCTCTAGTAGTATTTTACTTGATCACAGAATATTAGAATTAGCAGGAAAATAATTTGTTGCAATTAAATGAAGCTGAAATTCTCTATAGGATGATGAGTCATTAATCATTCATTCCCCAAAAATCTTTGGTTGAGGAGTAAATTGTAATAACTTTTATATGAAAGGCTTTATCCATTACATATTTACTGATCATCTACCAGGTGTTAGCTTCTGAGTTCTATAAGACAATTTTATTTTGTCTTCAGGGAGGTTACAAGCTTCTAACAGAGATTTACTTACTACCAATCACAGCATAGTAATATCCATGTAATAAACTAAAGATGAGGAACTTCTCCATGAATCCTAGGAAGTTGCATTTGAGCTGTATCTTTCAGAAGCCTAAAAACAAAGTAGGGAAGAGCATCCTCAGAAGAAGGGATGGCTTGAGCAGAGGTGCAGAACTATGGAGCATGATGCCTCCAGGAGGTTCAGGAAAATTGGGATGGTGTGCAGATTGTGATGAATGGCCTTGTATGCCATTCTAAGGAGTTTGAACTTATCCCAAATGTGTTTGGGTAGAGTGACACAATCAAATTTATACTTTAGAAAGGTCACTTTATACTGAAATGGATTGAGAGGAGCTGCGACTAGATAGATTGCAAGGTGTCCAGCTAAAATGTTTGGTAATCTGAGTGAGAAACAACAAAGGCCTTAACTAAGGTAGGATCAGGGTCTTCGCAGAAACAAAGAGTCATCTGGGGTTTTGAAGAAAATTTAATGAAGGGGCTATTTACAGATAGATTGGCAGACTTAAGAGAACCAGCTGTAGGACATTCAAATGAAGATGACCACATAAGTTGGATATACATGTCTGAAACAGCAGAGAAGCCTCAGTTATAGACAAGACTTTGTGACTTGTCACTACATAAATATTACTTAAAACCATGACAATGGATGTCATTTTCCATAGTTTATAAAGCAAGATGAGAAAACTTGAACATTAAAAGGAAATAGAAGAGAAGGAAACAGCAAAGGAATGAAAAGAAATGGGATAAATAGGGGGATAAAAACTAAGAGAAGAGTTTCAAAGAGAGGGAAGTACTATTGTTACAAATGCAGATACATCAACTAAACTAAGGTAGAGACTAAAAGAGTACTCATTGCATTTTTACAGCAAAGAAGTAAACCTTCCTTTAGAGGTCTAGCTTTGTAGAATCTCCCATAAGAGTTTTCCCTTTTTGAATTTTTGAATATTACTCGAGAGTCTAGGAGAAATTGTTACTATAAAGAGCCCAAATTTCTGGAGATATGTTCTTGAACTGTGTTGGTAGTTGAATTTATTAATGTGTTTAGAGTCTTATGCATTTAAGGTAGGTTTTATTAAGAATCTCAAGTATATTTAATTTTATTATTTTTTGAGAATTTTTATATGTTTATTTGAACCAAACTGATGAAATATACCAGGAAGAAAGATTTCAAATGCTCCTCAAATATATATATTTAGGTTGTTTTCATTTCTTAAGTTGAATATTTTTCTATTTCTACCATTTAGTTTTTGTTTGTTTACTTTAAAGTGATCAAATGTAATGCATTTCCAATATTTAGTAATTGGGAAATACTTCTTTCATAAAATAAAAGTAAATAAAAGCCTTTGGCACCTAAAAGAATTTTTTGAAGAACTGTAAGTTCATTCCCTCTTAAATCCCTTCTAAAAATATAATTATCCTTTTAGTACCAGCAACTTTGTTAACAGAATACTGTGTCATTTAAATAAAAACTTATCTGTGGCTGAAGGTACAACCCTATAGTTCTTTGATGACTGATTTAATCAAAATTAGATGTGAGGTTTCAAAATTTTCAGCCTTTGATAATGCAAAATATAGTTTATATAAGCATAAAGTATGGGACTGAACTGTTTAGATGGTATTTTATAAATTGTGGTAGGATGGATGAAATGGATGACAAATCATGCTTAAATTAATTAAAATTTTCACCTTTAAGAAATCAATGGCAAAAGTATGCCTACTCTTTTTAAAAGATTTTAATTTTATGTATTAATATATATTTTTTGGTGTTAATATATTACATATTTAAAATTTGATCTATATGCTGCCTGACTTACCTAGAGATCTTCTTGAATGTGGCTCCATTACTGAGAGTAGAGAATCTCTTGTTTCCACACTAAAATTATGAGCCTTAAAAATCTTGCCAAACTTAGAAAATTCATAGATTTTGATATTTTTTTTTGAACTTATAATTGTGCAGCGGTTTCTGAGGTGGCCTTATTCTTCTGTAATTTCTCAAATTATATTCTCAATGAGAAACTCTTAGGCATTTTTATATGAATGACTTAAATACATGTAAATTATTAAAGCAATGTCACAGACTCATTACAGAAAGTGGATATGATCTTGGGAAACCCAACTAATAATGGAATACGGGATATATCCTTTATACCTTTTGTATTCCAAACTGCTTAAAAGTAGAGTTCTTACAAGGTTATTTTGATCCACATATTACTGTTAATCCAATGTCTCTATGGGAGAACCATGTCCTGGAGTTTCCTCGCCTGCTATATTGCTAATATCACTTTTTCCCATTCTGTTTTAAAATCTAAGATTCACTTTTAACATTTTATTTTATATTTGGCCTTTTACTTCTTCATATATACTATATAACCAGTTGCCTTATATTGCACAACTACTCAATAAATGTTGATAATGAAGACAACAGATACATTCTTAAAATATGATAATGAAGAGGAAATATGTTTTGGTATAGCTTAAATCTGATAAATTCTAGTGCTAGAAGCAAATACAGCACTGGTGTTATTGTATCCATTGGATGAGTTGGTATTTATGACTTGAGAATGATGAAATAGGAAGTTATATTCACTTTAATATTTTTAATGAGTAAAATCTTAGTATGTCGATTAAGTAGATAACACTTTTTGGAATCAATGAGATTTGTCCCTTTCCTTTCTAATTCATTAGACTCCCCTTGAGGTGGCCCAGCAGGCTGTGGACGCAGACGTGCATGCTGTGGGTGTGAGCACACTTGCTGCTGGTCACAAAACCCTTGTTCCTGAGCTCATCAAACAGCTCAGCTCTCTTGGACGGCCAGATATTCTTGTCATGTGTGGAGGAGTGATACCACCGCAGGTATTTTTCATCGCCTATATTTTTCTAGTGCTATGATGGGAATCCCGAGTAAACAATGAGTAGCTCTTTAATTTACTGCACACCTTTCCTGAAGATCAATGTATGCTAGATTTTGACCCAAATTATTTTCTGGTGAATTTTGCTAAGTTTGACAAAGTCCAAAAGTGGGCAATGTTGTTTTCTCTTTAAGCTATATGTAATTCATATGTATCATTTAACAATTTACAGAGCTTCTTAGAGAGAATTATCCCCTTGCAAACTAGTAACTGAAATAGAGATCTACTTTCTTTATATTCAATAAACAGTGATGAAAAAGAACAGGATAAGGTAATAAAAAACTCACAGCTGGAATAGAGAAGAATGGTAAATACACTGTGCATATAACAATCAGAGATATAGTGAGCACTCCTCCCCTGGTAGTAAAGTGAGTCCTTAGCCAGTCGGCAACGGTTGCTTATGTTGTTTTAGAGTAGATACCTTGCCCATTTCCCCCATGCTCCCATCCTTAAATGCGGCCCTAACTCAGAGTTGTTAAAGTTACATGGTCCAATAAAACCCCATTTTTATTAAAACTAATTTGATTGGGTATAGTTTTCTTTGAGCCCAAAATATCATATATCAGATGTAAATAGAATCAGCCTGTTCTAAAAATTATTGGCCAAATGGGGTAGAGGTGGAATTTTGAACAAAAATGTGAATCATCTTAGGAAAGGAGAAATGGACACTAGGTAACAATCAGTGATGTCAATTAAAAATTTATTAATGGAGTGGGGGACTCCTTCCATATATTACCCTTACCTATCAGTTAAAATAATTAGTAAATTGGGCCCTATCTGGCTTGTCTGAGTCGTTAGAGTATCGGCCCATGTACTGAAGGGTCCCAGGTTCGATTCTGGACAAGGGCATGTACCTGGGTTGCAGGCTCGATCCCCAGTCCTGGTCGAGGCACATGTGGGAGGTAACCAATTGATGTGTCTCTCTCACACCAATATTTCTCTTTGTCTCTCCCCCTTCCTTCCACTCTAAAAATCAATGAAAAACTGCCTTCAGGTGAGGATTAACAACAACAAAAATATAAATTGGGTTTATTTTCAATCCAATTTTTAATTATATCAAGTTTTCTCTTCTTTTTTATTTTATTTTTTACTGAGAATGAAAATAAAAATAGAAGAACTGAGTATGAGATTGCTCTAAGGAAATGATTTATAGATGCTACAAAGCCTCCACCACTAAAGCAGGAATCTGTCATTGAAATGGGAGCTTGTGTCCCAGTCTATGATTTTTTTCCCCGTTACAACGCAGAATATAAAATAGTGGTTTTAGATACTACTTATGAAATGAGAGAATACATATGTATGAGGTTATGAGATTGGTAATAATGTGGGACTAGCAAACAAACTATATATATAAGTGTTTTATTCTGACTACCAACACAATACTTAAATGTAATATAGTCAACACAAAATTGCTTTTGTTAACATACTTGTCTATTTTTTCATAGCGATAGCTTACTATTTGGGAATAAAAATGGCTTTTATTCTTTATTGCTACTTATCACTGGAATACTTCTATCTATAATGCAGTTTTAGAGACCAATATCTAAGCTCTTGGGCATGATATTAAAATTTAAGAACCAAAATAATTAGGCAGCATAAAATAATGGGATTGAAAAACAAACTGAAAAAAAAACCCCACACAGGCTTGTTATATGTGTAAGCAAACATTTTCAAGGAATATATTTCATAAGTTGTACTAACTGGATATTTGAATTGCTTGGAATATCTGTAGGTATTTCTTGTATTTTTTTCCTTAGTTTAAAGACTAAATATCATTTTCTGTAATGACACACCTGAAAGTGTTAATATGAGTATCTGTTATAATTATAGCAGTCAGTACCCACGCATTTTTTAAATTATTTGTTTGTAGTAAATACATAAAATGTTATTACTTGAGTGAAAGATGCATAGATTTTAAATTGGATAGCACTAATATATGGTGGTTAATTAGGCAGATTTAACAGTTGCCATTGTGGAGCTTATTGTTTCTGCTGTCTGATTAAATAAATGTGGTTTGCCCTCACCAGTATGTGTAATTACCTTCAGGATCTTCTAACCCCTTTAATAACAGTGGCTTCCAAGTACAGTGGTACCTCAAGATACGAGTTTAATTCGTTCCGTAACCTTGAGGCGTGGAAACTATGAGATGCTCGAGTCGCGGTAAACTGGTGGGTCGTGTGCAGCCGGCCGATCTGCGCGATTACTCCTATCTCAAATGTTGCTCGTATTTCAAAGCAAAAATCGCTGGCTCGATGGCTCGTATCTCAAAAATCTCGTATGTTAGGGCACTCGTATCTCGAGGTACCACTGTAGTACTCTAGACAAAATTAGCAGCCTCATGCTTCCTACTTCCATCATGAAGCAGACAATTTACGGAGCTTTTTAAAGAGAATTATCCCCTTGTGATATGCCTGGCCCAGCTCAGTGGAAGATATTTTATAATAATAACTTTTTATTTAGAAATAATTTCAAACTAATAGAGTACAAAATGAAAATAGTACAAAGAGCACTGGAATGCTCTTTACTCAGATTCACTTGTTTCTAACATTTTATCCTCTCATTAAAATACATTTACAAGGCTTGTGTTAGACCGAGATAAATCAAGGATCCTTTCTCCAGTGGCAACATTTCATAGACTCTTCTAGTTGAATCCTCCATTCCAAAAACATAAATTGGATGTCAGAACAAATATTACATAGCATTGTTAGAAAAGATAGAAGATAACCTAGCAATTTAACCATCTCCAATTTGGAGGTAATTGTAATTACATATTTTATCAAGTTTTTTTTATAAACTTTTAAATCTATAGCATCTGCCCAAGAGTGATGGGATATTTTCAGTACCTTTGTGTGCCACAGACTGAGGATATAAAGATGCTTAGATGTGATCTCTGTCCTTAGAAGTTTATAGACTAGGAGTAAAGTTCAATGAGATGAGTTAAGTGCTATTGCAGGATTATAGTATTGTAAGAATATTATAAGGAAATAATAGAGACAGAAAAGAAATAGTTGGGGGATAATAAGCATGACCATATAATTTATCATCCAAATTTGATCACTTGATAATGAAAATATGTGCTGCAATAACCAAAGAGTGATTTAAAAATGGCTTGAGTATAAAAGAAAAAAAAAAGGCTCGAGTATCTGAATATATATGCTTCCAAAGAAAACATACAGATGGCCAACAGGTATATGAAAAGGTGCTCAACATCACTAATCATCAATGAAATGCAAATCAAAACCACAATGAGGTGTTACCTCACACTTGTTGAAATAGCTATTATCAAAAAGATAAAAATAACAAGTGTTGGCATGGATGTAGAGAAAAGAGAACTCTTGTACCCTCTTGGTGGGAATGTAAATTGGTATAGGCACTATAGAAAACAGTATGGAAGTTTTTCAAAAAATTAAAAATAGAACTACCATGTGTGTTAGTAATTCTACTTCTGGGCATTTATCTCAAGAAAAGGAAAACATGCACCTCCATGAAAATATGGTCTGTATACACAATGGAATATTATTTGCCATACAAAGAATGAAATGTTGCTCTTTGTGAGAATATTAGAGTGTTATGCTCAGTGAAATAAGTCAAACAGAGAAAAACAATCCCATATGATCTCACACGTGGAAGAACAGATTGATGATTGCAGAGACAGAGGGTGCGTGAAAATGGATGAAGGGAGTCACAAAGTACAAACTTTCATGGAGATGTAATGTATGGCATAGTGACAATTCTATATAATAAAAGGTTGAAATTGACTGAAAGGAAGTATGACCGGTCACTATGATGCACACTGACCACCAGGGGGCATTCGCCCAATGCAGGAGCTCTCCCCTTGTGGTCAGTGTGCTCCCTCAGGAGGAGAGCCACTCATCCAGAGCTGGGCTGACAGCTGGTGAGTGAAGTGGCGGTGGCAGGAGCCTCCCCTGCCTCCACAGTAGCACTTAGGATGACTGATTGCTGGCTTCTGGACATGCCCTGAGGGCTCCCAGACTGTGAGAGGGCACAGTCCAGGCTGAGGGATCCCTCCCACCCTGAGTGCATGAATTTCGTGCACTGGGCCTCTAGTAGTTAATAATACTGTATTGCATATTTGAAGGTTACTAAGAATAAATCTTTTAAAAAAAAAATCCTTACCCGAGGATATGTTTTTCATTGATTCTAGAGAGACAGAAAAGAAGAGCCAAAGAGGGAATGGGAGAGAGAAAGAGAAAGAAACATCAATTGGTTGCCTCCCATATGCAACCTAACTGGGGATCCAACTCAAAACCTCAGTATTTGCCCAGACTAGGAATCCAACCCGAGACACTTCATTGCACAGGATGATGCTGTAATTAACTGAGCCACACCAGCCAAGGCAAGAGAATAAATCTTAAAAGTTCTCAAGATACACATACACACAATTTTGTAACTCTGGTGATGGATGTTAGTTGGACATATTGTGGTGATAACTTTGCAGTATATACAAATATCAAATCATTATGTTATGTACCTGAAACTAGTATAATGTTATATGTCAGTTATACTTCAATTCAAAAAAAGGCTCACAAGAAAAGAAAAAGGCTTGTGCTGCACAAACCAGAATGTCCTGAAATATATAATTGCCCTAGTGATTGAGGATCAGGGCTTTAAAACGTGTCCTAAACTTGATATTATAGCAATAAATATTCCAATATTGAACAGTCTAAAATCTGGAGGAGTATTTGTATCCTCTGAATATTTTCACTCAAACTTTGACTTGGTTTAAAATAAACTAATGATTTGATGGTGTTTGGGAAATGGGCAGAATGCATTTTGTTCTTTTAATGACTTGGAATATAAGGGTGTGCTAATGGTGATTAGCAGTCCCAATGAAGGAAGAATTTTCACCCCCAAATGCCAGTAGTGTATTAGTGGAGAAAGTTTGGGGCACTGGGGACAAAAAAAAAAAAAAAAAAAAAAGCAAGTATTGTTCTTTTGTTTCATTTGCTTGAAATTAAAAATACTATTGTTTCTATTAATTAAACAAATTCTTTCAACAGGATTATGAATTTCTGTATGAAGTTGGGGTTTCCAATGTATTTGGTCCTGGAACACGAATTCCAAAGGCTGCTGTTCAAGTGCTTGATGATATTGAAAAGTGTTTGGAAAAGAAGCAGCAATCTATGTAACATCCTCTTTCTGTTTTAGCTTTTTTCTAAAACATTCTTTCATTGATGTTAAAAAAAATATTTTCAATTTAATTAAACACTGTATATATGCTTTCCTGAAAGCTTTACATTAAAATACCTGACTTATAAGAATGTTGCTATGCTATAAGTGTGTATGTACAATTTCACTTAAAAAAGTAGCCTAAAAAAACTCAATAAACATGCTCACTGCTTTACCAGAAACTCTAGATAAAGGTGTTTTTTTGAAAATATTACTTGTAAATTTGTTTATTTTCTATTTTAAGAATTAAATTGTACCTTAAAAAATCTGACTAGTCCAATGTTCAATTTAGCATTATATTGACTTTAACATCAGAAAACAAAATCCAATGTGAGTAAAAAAATACTATATCTACCTTGGAAAATATAGTGGGAGAGTATTTATGTTGGGAAATAGATTGTGGTTATGGTTCTCAGCCAAATTCTATTAGGATTACCTCAGTAAGAGTATTAAATCAGAAGGCTGTAATGGGTGGGAAACAGCAGAATATTTCTGGTCTTACTACTTTCTTCCTGGGCACGAACAATGACCTTGTTATTGCTGGACTTAGTTCAAGACCAGGGAGAACAGATAGATATTTATTTATGAATATTCCCTAACATGAAAGTACTTTGGTTGTGAGTATGGCTTCCTCAGAATGACAGAGTGAGCTGAGAGTGTAGAATGGCCATGGTCTATACATCTAGAAAAGTCAGTGATATAATTCAGCCCACGTCTGAACGCCTGATAATGAAAGGAGCCCATGATGTAAATCCCTGATAGGCTGGAAAAAGGGGGAAATCCCTCCATCCTCTGCCTTTGTTCTATCCAGGCCCTTCGCAGATCGGATGACACCTGTCCACAGTGGGACTTGACTAAGTCTACTAATTCAATGTTAAACTCACCCAGGAACAGCCTGATAGACCCAACTAGAAAGAATATTTAATCTGGGCACCCCATGGTATCTAGTTGACATGTAAAATTATCTATCACAGAGCCCCTGTACATTGCTGGTGGGAATGTATGGTAATGCTGCTACTATGGGAAATTATATGATTTTTTTAAAAAGTTACCAAATGGCCCAGCAGTTCCACTTCTGGGTATATAGCCAAAAGAATTGAAAGCAGGGACTCAAACAGATATTTGTATACCTATATTTATAGCAGCATTATTCACACTAGCCAAGGATTGAAGCAACCTCTCACTAATGGTTGAGAACCTAAGACCATTGGAAAACACAGATATTTACAATTCATAACAGTAGCAAAAGTACAGTTATGAAGTAGCAACGAAAATAATTTTATGGTTGGGGTTACCACAACATGAGGAACTGTATTAAAGGGTCACGGCATTAGAAAGGTTGAGAACCACTGCCCTAGATGAATCTTGATGATATTCAAGTGAAATATGCCAGTCACAAAAGGACACATATATGATTTCAATTATGAGCTCCCACCCCTCCATCTGCCCTTAGCTCCCTCCCATTGATCTCATCCATAGGTGTATGATTTTTGTCCATTCTCTCCCTGTACACCCCTCACCCCTTTCCCCCTGAGAATTATTAGTCCATTCCCTTTCTGTGCTCCTGATTCTATTATATTCACCAGTTTATTCTGTTGATCAAATTTTTAATTCACTTAATTTTTAGATTCACTTGTTGATAGATAGTATTTGTTCATAATTTTTTGGCTGTTACCTTTTTCTTCTTCCTCTTCTAAAAGAGTACCTTTCACCATTTCAAATAATACTGGTTTGGAGTTGATGAACTCCTTTAGCTTTTTCTTCTCTCTGAAGCTCTTTATCTGCCCTTCAATTCTGAAAGATAGCTTTGCTGGATAGGTTATTCTTGGTTGTAGGTTCTTGCTATTCATCACGTTGAATATTTCTTGCCACTCCCATCTGCCTGCATCATTTCTGTTGAGAAATCAGTTGACAGTTGTATGGGTGCTCCCTTGTAGGTAATAAACTGTTTTTCTCTTGCTGCTTTTAATATTCTCTCTTTGTCTTTTGCTCTTGGTATTTTAATTATGATGTGTCTTGGTGTGGTCCTCTTTGGATTCCTTTTATATGGGGTTCTGTGTGCTTCCTGGACTTGTAAGTCTATTTCTTTTACCAGATGTGGGAAGTTTTCAGTCATTATCTCTTTAAATAGGTTTTCAGTATCTTGCTCTCTCTCTTCTTCTGGCACCCCCACAATTCTTATGTTGGTATGCTTGAAGCTGTCCCAGAGGCTCCTTACATTATCTTCACATTTTTGGATTCTTTTCTCTTCTTGCTTTTCCAGTTGAGTGTTTTCTGCTTCTTTATATTTCAAATTTTTGACTTGATTCTTGCCTTTCTGTAGTCTGCTGTTAGGACTCTGTATAATATTTTTTTATTTCAGTCAGTGTATGTTTAATTTCTATTTGGTCCTTTATCATCTCTAGTTGGACCTTTTCTATCTCTAATTGGCTTTTTTGCATCTCTAATTGGACCTTTTCTATCTCTAATTGGCTTTTTTGCATCTCTAGTTGGTCCTTTTTCATCTCCTCTTGGCTCTTGCTAACTTTATCCAATTTTTCTAGCATATTCTTGAAAAACCTTATAAGCGTCGTTTTGAACTCTATATCCAGTCATTTTTTCCCCTCCATTTTTGTTTGTGATCCCTTTCCTTGTCTCTATGCCGGGAGAACTTCTGTGTTGAATTCAGCCTTATGAAAATAGACTTGCAAAACCGAAGAAGCCTCTGTTGAGTTTGGGATGGGTGGAGTCTCAGGGCTTAAGGGACCGCCTTGCCTTCCAGTCGGCCCCGCCCTCCACGGCCCCTGAGGCTCACGTGACTGTGTAATCGCTGGAGCGGTCCTTGTGCTTGCGTGCCCGCAGTGTCTCTAGACCACTGCCTTTCCAGCTCCCTGCACACCAGGACCACATGAGTCTAGGTCTCCAGGGTTTCGCCTGAAACAGGGGCTTAGTGGAGTCAGAAGTGGCACAGTTAGGAGGGTCTGTCTCCTGCCCCCTCTCGAAAGCCAGCAGCACTATCAGCAATCTGTTCCCTTCGCAGTGCTGTGCGCACCAGCAGTCCTCTGATCTTTTGCGACTCCCCTAAATTTCCGTGCACCTCTCCCTTTTCACAGTCCAAACTCCCCCCGTATGAGTTTCGGCTGGATCTGGGGTTTAGTGTTGTAAGATAAGGGGTTCAATGCCATTGGGAGTCTCCGTTTTCCTCTTGCCAGAGAAAACCAGCCAGGTATTCCGGCACCCGCTCTCTCCACGTGCGCGTCTCCGTACCTCAGCTTTTTGCAGCTCCTCTGGGTTTCTGTGAACCCCTCTCTTTCCTTCTAGCTGTAGAACTTACACTCGGCCAGCTTTCCTGTGGTTCTGGATGATGTCTGTTCTGTCTTTTAGTTGTAGTTTTGAAATTGTTGTGCGAGGCACCAGTGTAGGTGTTTACCTATGCTGCCATCTTGGATTCTCTCCTTCAGTGTTCTTGATCACGGAATCAGTGATGGCTTAAAATATTTGCTCTAAGCAGTTTAGACCAAGAATGGAAGTAAATGTTATTCCTATTTGTTACACCTATGCTCTACCCTTAAGCTTATGAATATCCATCTTTATGCTTCCTGTCTCACTTAGGAGACAGTATACTTCTAAAAATAATACCTATAGTTTATGATAAATTTTTAACCAGCCAGCTTTCAGTAGAAGGCGAATATGTTTTACGTGAACCTACTTTAAAAATGCCTTTCTGTAAAGGAGAGGTCTTTCCTGACTGAAGTCAAAGTTAGATACCCAGTTGCTGGTCATTTTAATAGGAAGGTTCCCGGTACTAGATGATCCTTATAAAATCATGTAATATCATGAAGAGTCTTTCTACCTGAAAATAATAAAGCCCCTTGCCTATCCAGTACAGAGTTTAGAATAAAAATTGCAACTCAGCTATATATCATAGGTCTGTAATAATTCACAGTCACCATCAAGGAGTAGAATCATTAGGTTGAACTGCATACTTTTCATTCATTCTGGCCACACATCATGGAGAGTTTACAAGATTTCACATTTTGCTAATTAATGCAGTTGTGTTTTGAATAATGTTAAGTCAGTTTGCGTTGTGCACATTTCATGTTAATAACCATACTTTTTAAAGAAGGAATCTATAGGATTCCAAAATCCAAGAGTTCAAACAAAAGAAAGTCCCATTCTCAAGCAAAATCTCTACAGAAAGAAAAGAAGTAAGAATTGTGCATTTCGGTGTTGGCTTGTTGAATAAGCAAAAACATTTGGCTATACAGTATATGCTTCCAAGATTGGAAATATTTTTTCTTTATTGTATTCTCAATTGTGTTCCCTTTTATAAATCTCTTACAGAAGTCTCTACCTCAGGCACTAATTGTTAAGCTATGGTTAGGGTATTGATACTTTTTTTTTTAAAATATATTTTATTGGTTTTTCACAGAGAGGAAGGGAGAGAGATACAAAGTCAGAAACATCGATGAGAGAGAGACATTGATCAGCCGCCTCCTGCACGCCCCACAGTGGAGGTGTGCCCGCAAGCAAGGTACATGCCCCCAACCAGAATCGAACCTGGGACCTTTCAGTCCGCAAGCCGAGGCTCTATCCACTGAGCCAAACCGGTTTTGGCAGGGTATTGATACTTTTTAAGATAACTTAAATGTAAACAACTGTTAACCAGCAATCTCCTATCATGTGGTATGCAGTTTGGATATTGTATGAATAGCTAAGGATTACCCATTCTAGTGCAAAGATCACTTATTTCTAGGACTTCCAACTTTTTAAGATAACTTAAAGTAAACAACTGTTAGGACTTCCAACTTTTAAGATAACTTAAATGTAAACAACTGTTTAGCTAGGACTTCCAACTTTTTAAGATAACTAGGACTTCCAACTTTTTAAGATAACTTAAATGTAAACAACTGTTAACCAGCAATCTTCTATCATGTGGTATGCAGTTTGGATATTGTATGAACAGCCAAGAATTACCCATTCTAGTGCCAAAGAACTCCTGATACTTGTTGCTAGTTTTGTTTTGTATAATCGATATAAAACTTCATGGTTGAAGACAAACTCTGTGCTCAGGGCCTTGTCTCTAGAAAGATTTGTCAGTTCCAAATACAGTTCAGAAGATTAAAAAAAAAAGAAAGAAAGAAACCAGGATGAATTCTCCTTGCTCTGATTTCCATCAGGGAGGGAGATTCAAGTAAAGGAGAGGAGAGAGGGGGGTTGTTAAAGATCTCCAGATCTAGCCATAGACGAAATTATGCCAGATGTTATCACCACCCTCCACATTTAGTGCCTTTAAATTCATATCCACCACATAGTACTAAAAGACCCTTTAAAAAAAAATAAGGGATTTAATAAAACCATTTATGTTAAGCATAAATGTCTGCTAACGTAGACTATGTTCACTTCCCCAGTAGTATGTTATTTTCAATGAAGAAAAATACTCATTGAAGTAATTAATATCTAAATATACTTGTGCTATTTGGTAATTAGTAAAATAATTACGATGACGATGATGATTATGATAAAAGCTAATGTTATTTCTAATAAATTCTGGCTCATTTAAAAAGAATTATGGACCATCCTATAGGCCATTAGACAAAACTTGATTTTTTTAAGTAGCCAACACGTGAGAGATAAGATTTAAAAATCTATATAGTTGTTATTAAGGTATTAACTCATTTGTACTGATCATTATGAAAAATTCTCTGAGCATTTAAAAATACTTTTGAAGAAAAATCACTTCGCTTTTCCTGGTTAAACATTATACTATGGTTTTCTGGTTCTATTTCTCATTTTAATTTTTTCTATTGTACCTGTAGGTGTCTCCCTAAGTCCAGGATTATTCTATATCCTTGAAACACTGTTTGAAATAATGTCCATCCCAGAGACTCATAGGTGCTATAAATACTCTCAGAAAAAGCACATTTCTTTAAATAATCTGCTTAGATGCACCTACTGTCATCCTTTGTAATTGTGATCTGTGGTCAGTAAGTAACATTTGCTGTAGATCAGTGCTCTTGAACTATGCTGCATTTGTGTTAAAATGGTTAGTTGATTAGCAATGAAGCTAGAATATGACCTTGGACATGAGATTATTATTGAATTTTATTCAGTAAATCCATCCATAATTCACACTGACTCATTTTAAGTTACTAATTCTTCATGGCCTATTTCCTCCCTCTGCATTCAAGCCTCTTATTGTTATAGTGACCTTCTCTTTCATTTACCATGAATTCGGGCACCATAAAAGTAATTTACACCCAACAGGATACACATATCCCCCCAAAGTCCTTTAAAAAAGAGAAATGCAGAATGTAATCCCTTCTTTAAGGATTATTCTAATAATTTGATTCTGAGATCCTGGACAAAATATTAATTTAGATAAATGCCATGAGATCATGGAATATATATTTTTATATGTTGAATATCATTTGTTAAATTCTAATACACTATACATACAAGATTTTTTTGTTTTATATGGCTTTATTGTTTTATAGGGCCAATAAGCACTACATATGCCTTATAGCAAAGAGACATTTTCCTATTCAATTCTTTCTGTAAAAGGAAGGCCTTTGTGATAGAGTAGCTTTCTCAAATACTGATGAAATCAGGGGCAGAGTTTTGCATTTCTTTTTTGCCTACGGTTGGCCAAGGCTTCTGCGATTAGAGAGGTATTTCTCAAGTTGTGGCTGATGGCCCGCTAGCTGTGCAATCCTTTATGACTGCTTATCAAAAATGCAGATTAACTCAGAATACACCCCTTATTTTCAATCTATTTTGTATACCCCACACTCAAACCTGGGGCCATTGTACTAACAATGTTTGGTCACATAGGAATCTCTGAACTGGATCACTGCAAATCATTACATTGTTGGGAGAAAAAATTTTTAGATATGTGCTTTCCATATATAGTAAGATCTAACTTAACATTGTCAAAAAAATTCTTGGAAACTGTGATGTAAAATGATGTAAAATGAAACCAATTTTAGCACAGGTTAATTAATATAAACAAGTTAAGTTCCTACAGCATATTTCTGGTCACTAAACCATTACCAAATTTCTAAAAAACCCCAAATGCTCCTAATATTAAACATTGAAATAAATGTGAGGTATACATACATTTTCCAACCTGCTATTCCAGTGCAGTGTTGTTGGTGGCAGAGCCCATCCTGGCAGCTCAAGATGCAAGACTGGACTTAGGAGGTCCTGCCATCGCAGGGTAAATCACATACTCACTCACTGAGACTGGGGCAATTAGGACACCCCATTTTGTCTCACATGCACATCTTTGGAATATGGGAGGAAGTCAGACTACCCGGAGAAAAGACATGTGCAAGCTCTACATGGACAGTGCCTGTAGTTGGGAATCAATCTTCCCCCTCCTCGCGCATCAGCATTGTAATGAAACAACAATGAATGGAAGGATGTTATTTGAGGACCTACTGCCCCTGAATTGGCAGCATCATTCATATAAAATGGTTCAAAGATGGTGTCTGCAATAAGCCAAAACTTTAAGACCAGCTCTGTTTGTTTACTGGCTTTTCAGGTGAGAAAATTTAATCACTTGCTATTTTGGCTTAACAAAATCAAGAGACGTTTCTCCCCCAAAATGAGGCTTTTTGAAGAGAGGATTAGATGATTTAGTATGACCATCAAACAAAGAGCCAGGAGCAGAAAGCAATTTTTGTTTGTTTCAATATTCAAAGTTAGCTTTCTGTTCTCCAAAATGCCAGTCCTTTTTATAGAAGACATTTGAGATAATTCTAGACTTCCATTTGCTAAGAATCCAGCTAAGGGTTTTTTAAACATCTAATTGTTAGCCAACTCGTGGGTATGAATCTCTCTTCAGTGGACTAAAAATGGTTCTGTGAAATACCTTTCCTCCATTTTTTTTATGAGGATGTGGCTAGAATTATGATAAAAAATAGCATTTTATTCAGTCAAATTTTCTGACTCATAAAAGTCTCTATTCAGCTGGACAATAAATTGGTAGACCAATAGGAGAAATAATCCATTAGTATGATTTTAAAGACGTTGTTTCAAAATATACTTTCTTAAATGCTTAGCTGTGCTGGAAATTCCTTTAACAGTAGACAGCATCTTTAATTCCAGGGAGAACTGAGAGTAAAATGTAAATAATGGAAAGAAATATTGAAATCCTTACTAGTCCTTTTTACACACTCACATTTTGATCTGGGAGAGATTATAAAGGTGCTAAGGGTGTGAATAATAGAATTAGGGGTGGATCAGTGAAAAAAGAGATCAAGGCACAGAAAAATGTGTGTCTTTTTTCTGATTAATGTGAAATTGGCAGCAAAGTTTTTAAAAGTCACCTGTGTACAGTTTATGCTTCCCTTGGCCCTAGTATGGCTTTACTGAGCCCAAACTGGTTCAACAACAAGGAGAGTCCAACCTATGCATCATAAACACTTCCTGAAGAGGATGTCCACAGGAACTGTGCTCTCCACAGGGAGCCACAAGTGGAAGAAAGTAGTATGCTAAGGATTGCTGCAAATGCACCTCCTCTGTATAGACATATTTCCACTGTCAAATTCTTAATTTCCCTTAAATAGTCAGTATTTTAACATGTGTACGTGTGTGTGCATGTATATGCATGTACATGCAGACCTAAAACAAAAGAGTGTTATATCTTTGCTGAGGTAAATGGTAGTGAAGATATGCAAGTGATGTGGAAGTAACCTAATTATGGGTGCTGATGGATGTAAAACTTTGTTTCCATGATTCTGATTCCAATTTGGAATCGCATTTTCTTTCTTGCTCTCTGACCACTTGTCAAGCTCCGCTCTAGGCTTTTATGTTGCACTCAGAATGTAGCATCTCATCTCAGTCCCTGTGAACCATACTGAGCTGTGCAAAGAGCAAGGACATGCACATGAGACCGATCCAAGTTTGAGTTCCAAGTTCTAGTTCTGTCTCGGCCTCTTACCAGATGTTGGATTCTGGGTAAGTTACTTATTTGTCCTGCTGAGCCTCTTTCTTTAAAAAAAAATTTTTTTTAATTGATTTCAGAGAGGAAGGGAGAGGGAAAGATAGAATGATGAAGGAGAGATAGATTAATGATGAGAATAAATCATTGATTGACTGCCTCCTACAAGTTCCCCACTGGGGATTGAGCCCGCAACCTGGGTATGTGCCCAGATGGAAATTGACCTCCTGGTCCATAGGTCGATGCTCAACCACTGAGCTACACTGGCTGGGCCTCAGATTTCTTAATACTTTAATACTCTCCTTGAATGTTTTTTATTAGAATGTGCGTGTCAGAGGAAACACGAAGAATATTAGTTTTACTTCCTTGAGGAGAGAGAAACAAATAGTGTGGGCTATTCAGTGAGACAGTGAATACAATTTTTCACTCAGTTAAGACAAAGTTAAAAAAAAAGATTTTTAACTACTAAGATATCAAAGCACATTATAATAAGGTGTGATATTTATTTAGCTTTTTCCAAAGTGTAGACTTGTGATATATAGAAATCCACGGCAGCCCATCCAAAGTAAGTTTTGCAACTGGATTTGATTTGAGTCACCTTGTCAGTTTAAAAACAATATCATCAATATAAATGACAAAGTCCCAAGGAAAGGCAACAGACATCCTCTTTGCTGGCTTTCCCAAAACCTAATTTCCCCCGCAATCTCTAGTGCATTAAAAAAATGAAATGTAACATCAGCGTTGAAGGGTGTCCCCAGATGGCCTTTTATTAGCCACTGAGGAGGCTGCTTCTATTCTCTGTCAACTGTACACATTGCAGCAACAGTGTCCATCTTTATATGCAACAGGCTCTCAGTGTTGCATGAGATACTAAAGGATACCTGGAGGACTGTTCCTTGAAATATTTTTTGGGGGGCTTTTTTTTTACACCAATAATGAATTTACAAAAAGAGGAATTAAAAAAATAAAAATCTCATAAACAAACAAACAAACAAACAAACAAACAAACAAAAAACACACCAGCATTTGGACTCCTCTATCTAATGAATCACAATGAGTCATTTATTAATGATTAGCCATGGAAGTCCAGGCCAGTTCAGCCACTCCTGAGGAGTCGGTTATGATAGGACAGTGGCTTTCACACAGGTGGAAACAAGGTGTGGTGATGGAGCCCATCGATGAATGCAAAGCAGAAGTTAGAGTTTAGTATGTGCTCCTTACAGGAGAGGATTAGCGCTTCTCTGCTTGGAATGTCAACAAGTGCAGAAAGATGCCTCCACAACAGCTTCTTCTTCCACAGGGAACACAAGTAAACATTGTCCTGACTAAAGTGGCATGGCCAAATCAGCATTGTCTAGAGATATCCCAATGTTGAACCTGTTGGTGTACTTTTTGTTGGGAGTTTATGAGGCGTTTGAGGCGGGCCATCCATTATTGTGGTTTTCCTGAGAGACGGTAAGTGTCTGAATAAGGAACTGCACTTCTGTGGTTCGTTGTAAACATCTTCTGTTGGTTAGAGGTTCCCATAGGATACTCTCCCCAGGCAATACATGGAGCTGTTGTGAAGATGGAGACCATTACTAACTTCCTCAGCGCCCCTCTGAACCCCTATATAAACTGCCCTGTCAGCTTGACAGCACCACCACTGTTTTAACTTGGAGATAATTCTTGTATCTCAGGGATGTGTTGAACATCACACTGTAATGAGCTTCTTGTTGTATGACATTACAGTTGAAGAATGGAAAGGCGGAGTGCTTAGAAGTCCTCCCACATTTTAAGCACCTGACAATACAGTTCATTTTAGAGGTTTAGCACTGGATAGTAACACAGGGTTCGAGGCAGAGGTAACACCCATTTACGTGAAGCATGTTTCTAGAACTCCGTTTTAAATATGTTTTTGTTCTCTGACATTTTTTACATTTCAGTGAATGGATCTTTCTATCTGCTCTAAAGTTATCTTTTTAGAGTAGGACACTTCCTTTTCCAAGTAAATTGAAGGGTCGATGAAATAAAGGAGAGACTTGGACAGATCATCTGAAATTACTGTGCATCCAGGTGGATTTTTTGAAAATAAATACTATTTTTTTTGAGCAGTTTTAAGTTCACAGCAAAATTGAGAAGGTCCAGAGATTTGCTTACATGCTCTCTCCCCTACATGTGTGTAACCACATGCATTATCAACATCTGGGACCAGAGCGGTGCATCTACAGATATAAAAGCCGAGCGACCGACCAGAACAACAGAACAACTGGAATGACTGGTCGCTATGATGCACACTGTGGCGGCCAACCAGCCCAGTCAGGTCCCTGATTGGCCGCCCTCCAACTACTCAACCCAATGAGTGATTATCAGCAGAAAGGAATTTCTATTCCTGGAAATTACAGTTTTATCTAATTGGTGACATTGCAGAACATGATAAATGAGTGACTTAGAAAAGCATTATTTGGTAAAGGAGTGCTTGCCAGTTGCTCTGGTGGCAGATTACTCCCCGATCATCTGAGGAAGGCTGAGGGGGCAGCCAGTAGCACCCCTGACATCGCTGGGACCCTGCCCACACCCCAAGGTGCCTTCTGGCTTAGGGGCTGAAAATACATTTATTCTGGGGAAAACGAGCCTATTTTGGAAGCTGCTGAAAATCTGAAGAGAGTAGCCAGTGTTTTTTTTTTTTTAAATTAAATCTTTATTATTCAGATTATTACATTTGTTTATCTTTTTTCCCCTCCATAGAACCCCTCCACCCACTTCCCACCCTTCCCTTTGCCCTTACCTCCCTCCCATTGACTTCATGCATAGCTGTATGATTTTTGTCCAGTCTCTCCCAGTACACCCTTTCCCCCTGAGAATGATCAGTCCACTCCCTTTCGGTGCTCCTGATCCTATTATAGTCACCAGTTTATTCTGTTGATCAAATTTTTAATTCACTTAATTTTTAGATTCACTTGTTGATAGATATGTATTTGTTGTTCATAATTTTTTGGCTTTCACGTTTTTCTTCTTCCTCTTCTAAAAGAGTACCTTTCAGCATTTCATATAATACTGGTTTGGAGTTGATGAACTCCTTTAGCTTTTTCTTCTCTCTGAAGCTCTTTATCTGCCCTTCAATTCTGAATGATAGCTTTGCTGGATAGATTATTCTTGGTTGTAGGTTTTTGTTATTCATCATGTTGAATATTTTTTGCCACTCCCATCTGGCCTGCATCGTTTCTGTTGAGAAATCAGCTGACAATCGTATGGGTGCTCCCTTGTAGGTAATGAACTGTTTTTCTCTTGCTGCTTTTAATATTCTCTATTTGTCTTTTGCTCTTGGTATTTTAATTATGATGTGTCTTGGTGTGGTCCTCTTTGGATTCCTTTTATATGGGGTTCTGTGTGCTTCCTGGACTTGTAAGTCTATTTCTTTTACCAGATGTGGGAAGTTTTCAGTCATTATTTCTTTAAATAGGTTTTCAGTATCTTGCTCTCTCTCTTCTTCTGGCACCCCCACAATTCTGATGTTGGTACGCTTGAAGCTGTCCCAGAGTCTCCTTACATTATCTTCACATTTTTGGATTCTTTTCTCTTCTTGCTTTTCCAGTTGAATGTTTCCTGCTTCTTTATATTTCAAATTTTGACTTGATTCTTGCCTTTCTCTAGTCTGCTGTTAGGACTCTCTATAATAGTTTTTATTTCAGTCAGTGTATATTTAATTTCTAGTTGGTCCTTTTTCATCTCTAGTTGGACCTTTTCCATCTCTAGTTGGATCTTTTGCATCTCTAGTTGGTCCCTTTTTATGTCCTCTTGGGTCTCGCTAACTTTATCCAACTTTTCTAGCATATTCTTGAAAAACCTTATAAGCGTGGTTTTGAACTCTATATCCAGTCGCTTTTTTTCCTCCATTTCTTTTGTTTGTGATCCCTTCCCGTGTCTTGGCATTTTCACTATGCCGGGAGAACTTCTGTGTTTGATTCAGCCTTATGATACCAGACTTGAAAAACCGCAGAAGCCTCTCTGTTGAGCTTGGGATGGGTGGAGTCTCAGGGCTTAAGGGACCGCCTTGCCTTCCAGTCGGCCCCACCCTTCACGGCCCCTGAGTCTCACGTGACTGGGTAATCGCTGAAGCGGTCCTTGTGTGCGCCCGCCCGCATTGCCTCTAGACTGCTGCCTTTCTGGCTCCCCTGCCCTCCAGGACCACACGAGTCTAGGTCCCCAGGCTTTCACCCAAAAAGGGGCTTAGTGGAGTCAGAAGTAGCAAAGTTGAGACTGTCTCCCACCCACTCGCGAAAGCCAGAGGCACAATCAGCAATCTGTCCTCTGCGCAGTGCCATGCGTGCCATCAGACCTCTGATCTTTTGCGACTCCCCTAAATATCCATGCACCTCTCCCTTTTCACAGTCTAAACTCCCCCCGTATGAGTTTCGGCTGGATCTGGGGTATAGTGTCATAAGATAAGGGGTTCAATGCCTTTGAGAGTCTCCGTTTTCCTCTTGCCAGAGAAAACCAGCCAGGTAGTCCGGCACCCGCTCTTTCCACGTGCGCGTCTCCGTACCTCAGCTTTTTGCAGCTCCTCTGAGTCTCTGTGAGCCCCTCTCTTTCCCTCTAGTTGTAGAACTTCCACTCATCCAGCTTTCCTATGGTTTTGGATGATGTTCGTTCTGTCTTTTAGTTGTAGTTTTGAAATTGTTGTGCAAGGCAGCAGTGTAGGTGTTTACCTATGCCGCCATCTTGGATTCTCCCCCCATTCCTGAAATATTTGCTGAAATGCTGTGACCATAAATCTGGATTTGCTCTGTTTACCTGAGGTCAGACAATGTTGGTTTGAAAATTACCTTGGGAATTTCACAGGTGAAATCTGGAATTGCCTTGGGGACTTCGCAGGTGAGATCTGTAATTGGCTCCATGCACAGAGGGCAGGGAGAGATGGAAGAGGCGGGCTAGTCCAGATTGGTAGGTGGAAGTTGTAATAAGCAAGGAAACTTGCTTTTCTTGGGCAGCCATAGGACATCTTCAACCTGTCTGCTAGAATCTTAAACTTTTATATAGTTTGACTAGGCTCAGTCACTATCCCATTCGCTGATCTCAACAATGTCTTACTCCCTGAAGGCCGAGCCCTTGAAACAGTTCCAGCTGTGGAACATTGGACAGAACATGCTTTCCAAGGGCAGGGGAGGAGAGGGAGGGAGAGCCTCCCATTGCCTGGGTCAACCTGTGATCCCGTCTTCTCGATGACCCCCTCCACCAGGGGGATAGTTGAGAAGATACCAGGAATTGACTGAAACACAGTGAAGAAGGCCCAGGATACTCTGAGTAAGCTTAGAATACAGGAAAATCTAGTAGCTTATTCAGGGAGCTGTGGACTGGATGCTACAGCGACAAGATGAAGCTGAGGAGCTGAAGTGGACAAGCACAGCTCCCTCACATCCAGCTTTACCAAGGTAGGCAACATTTCCCATAGTTGACCCTCTTCCCTCTCCTTTTCTAACAGATGAGGAAACAGACACGTAAGAGTAACTTTCTGAAAACTGCACAGGCAAGTTGTGGTGAGCAGCGATTAAGCTCTCAGCTGCCTGTATTAAGTTGACACTGTGGAGTAGGACAAATAGTCGGGAGTCTGCTCTGCTCTAGGGTCAGAACTCACCTGCATCTTTTGTTTATCCTGGGATATTCTCTGTTATTTCTCATCCATCTCCCCCTAGGCTTCCAGTTCAGGCTGTCCTCCCTGTTTTCAGGTCAGTGGCTGCTGGGCATGGCTCTTCTGGGTCAGTCCTGCCATGTCACGACTCTGTATGGATACAAAACCTTTCAAGTCACACAAGTGACAAACACACCATATAAAATGCATATATATATAACAATATGGTAATGTTTATTAAAAATGTGAAAAACCCCTTTTCACCCCAGCTTCCAGATACATCCACTATAAAATATTATTTGTATAATTTACATACGTTTTTACATTGTTTTTATATAAATGGAGAATTCTGTATTTATATGAATGTGACAATTCTTCCAATTGCCTTTTATAAACATTTAATGTGTTGTGTTAGTATGTATGGATGTACCCCATTCTTTTTTTGGCATTTCAGAACTATGGCTACAGAACAACCCTTCTAATGATGAATGAATATGTGGGCTACTCCAGTGTGTGCACCTATCTTCTCTATTTTAAATGGGCTCCCAGGATTGGATTGTTGGTCCAATGCTTTTTAGCATTAATACTCATTGTTCTATTAAATAACAGAGGCCTCCTCTCAGCACTAAAATGTGATGCTTTGCCAGCATGGTCACTCACTTCAGTCATAAAAGAGAGAGGATGCCTGCCCAGGTGAGCAGTAACCAGGTGGTATTCTTGGAGCTTTCCTGCAGGTGGCTGCATCTGTGTCCACCTCTCCGAAGATGGGTGGAATGTCTACTGCCCAGAACTTTGAAGTACAAGAGAAACCTCACTTAGGGAAGCCCCCAAAACCAGTGCAAGTAAAACATAATTATTCCTTAACGTTACCTTGAGTTGGAAACAAAACGGGATTATTTTGGAAATGCATTTTGGTTGGCTATTTGCCTTTTGGAGTTCTGCCACTTGCACTTCCTGCCTCATTGAGAAAAATCAGTAAAGCGTCAAGACTGACAAAAATAAGAGAGTCTAGTGTCTCTGACATTTGCTTAAGAATTTCCCAAATACAAAGATGATTTACTCATGATATTTGGAGATTGTCCTGGAGTTTATATTTCTTAAGAAAAATCAGAGCTCTAAAACCAGAGGCATCATTCAGAGGGTAAATGCAAGGGGAGGGGCAGTTCCAGTAGATTGACAAAATCCTGTAGGGTCCAACTCCCTGGTGCCAGCTCTCAGGGGCCGCAGCGTCAGGCATATTTAACTGCCCCATTCCTGTTTGGCTGCCCCTTTTGTATGTCTTGTTTCATAGAATTGCTCCCTGGCCAAAGGTCATTTAATTTCAAGAAAACTATTAAAATAAACTGATGATTATGATGACACACACAAGATGTCATTCTCCATCCTCTCTCCTTCATCAATTCCTATCTAGCCAAACACCTACCTGTTCTGTTAGCTCCCCAGTTCTATTCTTCCGTACACTCTGGTTTCTATTATTATATCTCAGCTAATATTATATATATTATATATCTCCACTGTGGCACACATTTTCTTGATCACTATTTTTTCTTCAAGGTTAAGTGAAGATGCTGCCTCCTTTCTAAAATCTGTCTATTTGCTTGATCTTTCCCCATGTATTTATGGACTATTAAACCTTATATTCTATTAGAGCATTTACTAATTGGTATTATATGACTCCTCTTTGAAGGTAAAGACTAAGTCTAATTCATATTGATTTCCTCTACAGTCTAAACAGAGAATTAGTAGGTGCCCAATAAGTAGTGTGGAATTAAAATTCTCAGGTGATTTTGCATTCATGGCCCCTATCTTAGAATTTACTCATTTATTGGCTGCTGATTTTTTCTTGTTTGCTGATTTTCTCTTTTCCTAGGCTGTGAGTTAAATTTTGATAGTGATCTGGCTATGTAGTGCCTAGTTCCCCTGACTGTTTCTGGTCTTAAAGTCTCCATGCCAGTTCTAAGTGATGTCTATGATTTCTAGGTTTGTATACTACTACACTTACAAAGTTGAAGAAGGCTTACTACGTAAAACATTACTAGTCTTTTTCCATATTGAGGTTCATTTTTCTTATTAAAAATATGGAATGACAATCTATTCTGCAAGGTAATGTGAAGGTTAAGTGAAGTAATTCATTAGAAAGTACTTTGTGAACTGTCAGTTGCTATACAAAATTATATTATTAATAGTCAATTAATAGACACAAAAGCTATTTGTGAGCCCTGACTGGTTTGGCCCAATAGATAAAGCACTGGCCTGTGGTCTGGGTGGGGTGGGAGGGGGGTGTCCCAGGTTCAATTCTGGTCAAGGACATGTATCTTGGGTCAAGAGCATGTATCTTGGTTGTGGGCTCATTCCCAGCAGGGGATGTTCAGGAGGCAGCTGATTGATGTTTCTCTCTCATCCATGTTTCTAACTCTCTATCCTTCTTCCTTCCTCTGTAAAAAAAAAAATCAATAAAATACATTTTAATTAAAGAAAGCTCTTTGTGAATTTATCTTTATGCAACAGATTATGTTGTTTGCTCACATACCAGCTATCTGCACCCTACAAACTCCTTCATGCATTCTTGGCCTCAAGTGCCTAAAAACACTCTTCACCATGACAGCTAGGACTTGGGTAGGGAGCCCATTTCTGGCCAAGGAGACTTGACTGGAAGGAAGCAGGTGCTATTGTTTCTGGAAAATATTTAACTTCCTGATTAAAAAAAAATGCCTGAAAATAAAATAAAATTCCCTGTTTTGTGCTTTGTAGTGATTGCTGGGAGCTCTAATGGCAATCTTGCCACCCAAAGGAGAAAAGCCAAAAATGAGAGCCAGTAATCTAGGGTGACAGAGTGGAAACATAGGTCCATGTATGGAACATGGATCTCTAATTCTATTGCTGCATGACTACAGAAATCATGGAGCTGCCTCACCTCTAGACCTGTTCTTATCAATTAAACCAGTTTTAGCTGCATATGATATGTTTCTTGTACCCAATGAATTCTAACTAATACAGGGTGGGCAAAAGTAGTTTTACAGTTGTGAGTACGTGAAACACAAAGTTTATTCTTGTACCATTATTTGTTAACTAGAGGCCCAGTGCATGAAATTTGTGCATGGGGGCGGGTGTGTGTCCATCAGCCTAGCCTGCACACTCTCCAATCTGGAGCCCCTCGAGGGATGTTCAACTGTCTGTTTAGGCACAATCCTAGCAAAATTGGGCCTAAACAGGCAGTTAGACATCCCTCTCACAATCCAGGACTGCTGGCTCCCAAATGCTCACCTGCTTGCCTTCCTGATTGCCCCTGATCACTTCTGCCTGCCAGCCTGATCACCCCCTAACCACTGCTCTGCCAGCCTGATTGCCCCTAATTGCCTTCCCCTGCCAGTCTGGTTCCCCCTGAACTGCCCTCCCCTGCAGGACTGGTTTCCCCCAACTGCCCTCCTCTGCTAACCCGGTCACCCCTAATTGCCATCCTCTGCCAGCTGTGAAGCAATGCAAGCTGATGTCCAGCTTTGGGCCTTCTTTTGGAAGCTCTGGGGCTCTCTGACCCAGCTGCAGTTTGTTAAGTTTTAGATTGCAAAAAGCCAGGCCATTCATATGCAAAAGCTTCTGCACACAACTTGGGTGGGGTTGTAAATTAGGAGAGGTGAGGTCTCAGGGAATCACCAGGATAGAGCAAACAGCAATGGCTGACCATCAGCCCTGCCCCAAAGAGGTCCCTGGGCCTTTGTGCCTTGCAGTACCATGTAGGAACAATGATCACTGCAAGCACCTCTGAGAGAAAGCTGCCCTCACATTTCAGCCCAATGCCAGACAGTCCAGTTTCTCCCCGTATGAGTCTGGGTCCCTGGAGTCTCACCTGGAACTGGAGTTTAGAGCAGTTGGGAGCTTTTATTTCCCTCCTGATTGAAAAAGACAACAGTGTACCCAGTTGCCAGCTCTTTTCCGCGTGCACCTCTAACCCTCCGCACCTCACTTCTGCACCTCTGTACCTCCTCCCAGTCTCAGTGTGCTTTTCTCTTTCCTTCTATTTGCATAAATTCCACTCAGCCAGCCTTCCCGTGGTTCTGGATGATATCCGGTTTTTCTTTTAGTTGTAGTTTTGATGTGGTTGTGCGAGGCAGCAAGTTCAGGTGTTTACTTATGCCACCATCTTGGTTCCTCCTCTCATCACATATTTTTTAAAATGGGTACACATGTTCCTAGACTCCTTAAAAAGGCAAAGAAATTGCACCCAAGGAAAACCAGGAGAAACTAGACTTAAGTTGAAAGCAGACATGCTGTAGAGAAAATACGAAGATTTAATGACAGCCTCTTGCTTGAATGCCCCCCACAGTAGCTTCATTGTGTTAACTGTTCAGTTCTTCTCTACTTATTTCTTCTCCACTTTCTCATTCTTGGGGTCAGTGTATCAAATTTATGTAATTTAATTGGCAATATAACAATTTAAATTCAGAAAGACTTACTACACATATACTCAGAAACGCTCAAAATAGAGTATATTATCAAAAGCCTAGGGGGGTCAAAAAATGGCAGCCAAGTAGACAGATGCATCTGGAGCTTTGTCGCTGGGCAGAGGGAGAGAGAGCAGCTGAGAGTCGCACTGGGAGTGTTCGTTGACAAGTTAAGAGTCAGTTATCCTCCAGGAGAAGGTGGGGGACTGCTGGACAGGGCTCTCCTGGCCAGGCAGCCCCACTGCCACGGGAATTTTGTCTGCCAGAGCCACCAGCACGAACGCGGAGACTGCGCCATCTTGCAGAGGGAGGTGGAAGTCTGCGGTGATCTGAAGCCTGCGGCTGGGGCACCCATCGAGTAGCCGGGGAGCCGGGGACCCGGGGACCCAGAACTCCGCTCTCCAATCGGCACAGACATGTGGCAGAATCAGAGATCCACATGGCACACGGAAAGGTCAGATTTCGCCTGGGATGAGAGGGAGGTGGATGTCTGCAGAGGTTTGGAAGCTGCGGCTGGCTAAGGCACCCACCAAACAGCCGGGGACCCAGAACACGGCTCTCCAAATGGCACAGACACACGGGTGGCGGATTCAGAGATCCACATGGCACACAGAAAGTGCCTTGTGTGACGTGTTGTAGTTTGTGCCTTTCAATCAACGTAGGAGAGAGAACTACATAACCAGACACCCAGAGAAGAAAGACCATGGGCAGAAAAAGAAACAGCCCACATAAGACAGAAAGGCAGGTTTCACCAGAAAAGGAAGTAAATGAAATAGAAGCAGAAATAAGCCTCCCAGAGAAGAAATGCAGAAGAACCTAAAGGAGGTGCAGAATAATCAAGAAGAAATGTAAATGATATCACTGCTATAAAGAACTCAATAGAAAGCATCAAAAGTAGACTAGAAGAAGCAGAGGACCGCATCAATGAGCTAGAAGATACAGTAGGAAAAAATACACAAGTACAGAAGCTTCTAGAAAAAAAAGTTAAAAAGCAAGAGGAGAGTCTAAGGGAACTTTGAGATAACATGAAACAAAACAACATCCACATAATTGGGGTTCCAGAAAGAGTGGAAACTGAACAAGGATTAGAGAACATGTTTCAAGAAATAATGACAGAAAATTTCCCCAATATAGGAAAGAAAAAACCCACACAAATCCAAGAAGCTCACAGAGTCCCAAGCAAAATTAACGCCAACGAACCGACACCAAGGCACATTATAATTAAATTGGCAAACACCCATGACAAAGTAAGAATCTTAAAAGCAGCCAGAGAGAAACAAAAAGTTACCTACAAAGGAACCCCTATAAGACTAGCTACTGATTTCTCAACAAAAACTCATCAGGCCAGAAGGGAATGGAATGAAATTTACAAAGTCATGCAAAGGAAAGGTCTGAATCCAAGAATACTGTACCCTGCAAGACTCTCAATCAAAATTGAAGGTGAAATCAGAAGCTTCACAGACAAAAAAGGACTAAGGGAATATATTACCACCAAACCAGCAATGCAAGAAATGTTAAAGGGTCTGCTGTAATAAAAAGAAATAGGAAGCGAAGAAGGAACTCAGGGATAAGGACTAAGAATGGCAACAGATAAGTACTTATCAATAATAAATTTAAATGCAAATGGATTAAATGCTCCAATCAAAAAAAATAGGGTAACCAATTGGATAAGAAAACACAATCCATATATCTGCTGTCTGCAAGAAACCCACTTCAGGAAAAGAGATGCACACAGATTGAGGGTGAAGGGATGGAAGATGGTATTTCAGACAAATGGAAATAAAAAAAAAAAGCTGGGGTTGCAATACTTATCTCTGACAAATTAGATGTCAAAGTGAAGGACATAACAAGAGATAAAGAAGGAGATTTCATAATACTAAAGGGAACAATTCAACAAGAAGAAATAACTCTGGTAAACATATATGCACCCAATATAGGAGCACCTAAATACATAAAAAAACTCTTGGAGGATATTAAGGGAGAGATTGACAACAATACAATCATAGTAGGAGACTTTAATACCCCACTGTTACCATTAGACAAATCCTCTAAACAAAAAATCAGCAAAGAAACATCAATCCTCAATGACTCACTAGACCAGATGGAATTAATTGACATCTTCAGAACATTTCACTCCAAAGCCACAGAATATACATTCTTCTCCAGTGCACATTGGTCATTTTCAAAGATAGATCATATGTTGGGTCATAAGAAAAGTCTCTTCAAATTCAAGAAGATAGAAATCATATCAAGCATTTTCTCAGACCACAGTGGCATAAAACTGGAAATCAACTATAATAAAAACAATATAAACAAATCAAACACATGGAGACTAAACAGCATGCTATTAAACGACTGGGTAACCAGAGAGATCAAGGAAGAAATAAAAAACATCATGGCAACAAATGATAATGACAACACAACAATACTAAATTTATGGGACACAGTGAAAGCAGTCTTCAGAGGGAAGTTCATAGCCCTACAAGCCTACTGCAAAAAACAGGAAACAATGGTAATAAATTACCTAATCCTACAACTCAAAGAGCTTGAACGAGAGCAACAAGAAAAGCCCAGTGTACTCAGAGGGAAGGAAATAGTGAAGATCAGAGCAGAGATAAACAACTTGGAGACCAAAGAAACAATTCAAAAGATCAACAAAACCAAGAGCTGGGTCTTTGAAAGGATAAACAAGATTGATGGACCTCAAGTCAGGCTCACCAAGAAGCAAAGAGAGAAGACCCAAATAAACAAAATCAGAAATGAAAGAGGAGAAATAACAACAGACCCTATGGAAATACAAAGGATTGTTAAAAAATTCTATGATCAACTCTATTTCAACTAATTGGACAACCTGCAAGAAATGGACATTTTCCTAGAAAAATATAACCTTCCAAAACTCAATGAGGAGGAAGCCAAACATCTCAATAGTCCAATAACTATGGAAGAAATTGAAGCAGTAGTTAAAAAGCTTCCAGCAAATAAAAGCCCCAGACCAGATGGCTACACAGGAGAGTTTTACAAACATTCAAGGAAGAATTAAAACCTATCCTTCTCAGATGATTCAAAAACATTCAAGAAGAAGGAACACTTCCAAACACCTTCTATGAATCCAGCATCATCTTAATACCAAAACCAGATAAAGACAACACAATGAAAGAGAATTATAAGCTAATATCTCTCATGAACATAGATGCCAAAATCCTCAACAAAATTCTAGCAAATCGGATCCAGCAGTACATCAAAAAGATCATATACCATGACCAAGCAGGATTCATCCCAGGATGCAGGGAAGGTACAATATCCACAAATCAATAAATGTGATACATCACACAAACAAATTGGGAGATAAAAATCACATAGTCATATCAATTGATGCAAAAAAGCATTTGACAAAATCCAACACCCTTACTTGATTAAAAATTCTCAGCAAAGTGGGAATAGAAAGATCATACCTCAATATCCTAAAAACCATATATGATAAACCCACAGCTAACATCATTCTCAATGGGCAAAAACTAAAACCATTTCCCCTAAGAACAGGAACAAGACAGGGATGCCCACTCTCACCTCTCCTGTTTGACATAGTACTGGAAGTATTAGCCATTGCAATTAGACAAGAAGAAGAAATAAAAGGCATCCAAATTGCAAAAGAAGAAGTAAAGCTGTCCTTATGTGCAGATGACATGATACTCTACATAAAAAAACCAAAGGAGTCCATTCCAAAACTAATTGACTTAATTAATGAATTCGGCAATGTAGCAGGATACAAAATGAATGCTAAGAAGTCTGTGGCATTTCTATACACTAATAGTGAAATTACAGAAAGAGAAACTAAAAAAGCAATCCCATTTACCATCGCACCAAAAAAATTAAGATACCTAGGAATAAACCTAACTAAAGAGGTAAAAGACCTATATGCAGAAAACTACAGGACACTGAAAAAAGAGATAGAGGAAGATGTGAACAGATGGAAGAGCATACCATGCTCATGGATTGGGAGAACCAACATCATTAAAATGTCCATACTACCCAAAGCAATCTACAGATTCAATGGACTACCTATTAAAATACCAACGACATATTTCACAGACCTAGAAAGAATTCTTCATAGATTCATCTGGAACAAAAAAAGACCACGAATAGCTACAGCAATTCTGAGAAAGATGAATAAAGTAGGTGGGATCTCAATACCAGATTTCAAGCTATACTACAAAGCAACTGTTCTCAAAACAGCCTGGTACTGGCACAAGAACAGACATATAGACCAATGGAATAGAATAGAGAAGCCAGATATCCACCCAAACCACTATGCTCAACTAATATTTGCCAAAGGGGCATGAACATTCAATGGAGCCAAGATAGCCTCTTCAATAAATGGTGTTGGGAAAATTGGACAGATATATGCAAAAAATTAAAACTGGACCACCCACTTACACCAAAAACAAAAATAAACTCAAAATGGATACAGGACTTAAACATTAGAAGGGAAACCAGAAAAATATTAGAGGAATCCACAGGCAGCACAATCTCAGATATATGCCGAAAGAACTTCTTCACTGATACTGCTCCAAAGGCAATGGAAGCTAAAGAAAAAATAAACAAATGGGACTATATCAAAATAAAAAGCTTTTGCACAGCAAAAGAAACCATCAACAAAACAACAAGAAAGATCACTGTATGGGAGAACATATTTGCAAATGTTATCACTGATAAAGGTTTAATCTCCAAAATCTACAGCCAACTTATACAACTTAATAAAAGGAATATAAACGATCCAATAAAAAAATGGACAACGGACCTAAAGAGAACGTTTTTGAAAGACGACAGAAGGAAGGCCAAGAGACACATGAAAACATGTTCAAAGTCGTTAATCATTCGAGAGATGCAAATCAAAAGGACAATGCGATACCATCTTACACCAGTCAGAATGGCAATCATCAACAAATCAACAAAGGACTAGTGTTGGCGAGGATGCAGAGAAAAAGGAACCCTTGTGCACTGTTGGTGGGAATGCAGACTGGTGCAGCCACTCTGGAGAACAGTATGGAGTTTCCTCAAAAAACTAAAAATGGATCTCCCATTTGATCCTATAATCCCACTCTTAGGAATTTATCGTAAGAAATTACAAACACCAATCAGAAAGGATTTATGCACCCCTATGTTCATAGCAGCACAATTTACAATAGCTACAATTTGGAAACAGCCTAGGTGCCTGTCAGCAAATGAGTGGATCAGAAAACTGTGGTACATCTACACAATGGAATTCTATGCTGCCATTAAAGAGAAGGAATTCTTACCATTTGCAGCAACCCGGTTGGAACTGGAGAGCCTTATGCTTAGTGAAATAAGTCAGTCAATAAAGGAGAAGCATCACATGATCTCACTCATTTGTGGATAATAAAGAACATTATAAACTGGTGAACAAAAGGATAGATACAGAGGCAATAAAGCTTCAAACAGACTGTGAAATTACAGCAGGAAGATTAAAGTTAGGTGAGGTAGATAAGAGATCAATCAAAGGACTTGTATGGATGCATATAAGCATAACCAATGAACATAGACACTGGGGGGTTGGGGTATGTTAGGGAGGGAGGGGGGGCAATGGGGAGATATGTATAAAAATTAATAATAAAAAAAGCCTTTTGCCTAAAGAATCCATCTACAATTTTTTTTTATCAGGCTTCAACTATAATATAAATTGGAGCAAATACATTTTACCGGTTGAATAAACTTCATTGTTGAAACTTTACTTTCTGATTCTATCCTAGCCAGCAGTCAACTCTCAGCATGAAGAGATAATGTTGTTTCAATGATTGACAAATGCCTTTATCGGTGATAGTTCTGGGCATGTTGCATTGCTGGCAGGAGACCTAGCTGGTCATTAGTGGCTACAACAGTTTTATGACGGATGAAATTGTTTTGTAGTGTAGTGGTTGTCCACAGGAGCTACCCCAAGTGAAGGCTCTGTTTTCAACCATAGCAGGAGAATTCTGGGTCCTCCATTCATATATTAGAACAGAGCCTCTAACATTGAAAGCACCCCAAAATGACAGATGGAATTCCAGATGTCCCTCTCCCATATTAATAATGCCACCAAATCCAGCAGTTTTATCGTTAGTGTGAAGACTCAAAATTATTAAAGTGAGTCATACTGATCAATTAGGCAGAAGGAAGACACAGATATGACTAGGAAAGTATGAAACAAGGGACCTCAAATGATAACATTCAAATTCGTGACGGAGACCTAGCCTGCAGAAACTGCCTTAATCAAAAAAGAAATTGCCAGTGCCCAGGGTTGGGTAGGGAGGAGCTTTCAAGCGTGCTCACCATTGTGAAGTTGGATTCGGAGAGTGGCCAGACTGACATAAATGGGATTCAGGATTGTTGGCAGTGGGTCCCAAGCGGTGTTAGCCTCTTAGGCACCTGTAGTCATTTTAGTTCATCTTGGAACAATAAACAATGAAGAGAACAGGTTGATAGCCACCTTAATGTTGAGTATGCTCCAGTTGGAAGAGTTGTAATACCAGAAATGGCCAGGAGAGAGCAGCATTCCAGAAGATATGGCAGTATTCCTTGGATATTTGGGAACTAGGGTGGAAGCAGATGGAATTGGGCAAAAGCATCATGAACAGAGATGGAAAAGACTTTGCTCTGGGTGATGGGCATATGATGCAGTATACAGAGAATGTTTTGTTGAGTTGCATACTTGAAGCCTTCATGCTTTTGCGACCCAATGTCAACCCAATAAACTAAACTAAGAAAGAAAAAAAAGGGATAGGAATCTTTGACACAGAAGGAAAGGTGGTTTTATTTTAAGGACTAGGGACTGAAATATGATTTTGGTGAGTATAGTTTGGTATGATTTCCATGGGCCCTGACTTTTCCTTCAAGGCCAAGAATAGGGCAACATATTTTCTCTCTTAATGCCTGTCTCCTATACTCCCATTTCTCCTTGAAATTTATAGTATTTTTCTTCCTTCTCTGTGTGTGTGTGTGTGTGTGTTTGTATGTGTGTGTGTGTGATTATTAGGGCCAAACTATTGACAATTGCCAGGAAGCAAAATCTCAACGTATTGGGATGCTCCCTTTTTGTTATTAATGGTTAGCAATTTACATAAATTTGTGTGTCTGTCTCATACACAGACACATACATATACAGGTATGCGCATAACATTATTGGATTTGTTTCTGACCATGTTATCCTAAAATTTCCAACTAATATTGTACATTTAGTTATGTCATTAAATATTTTTGGAAAACAGAACTGTTAATAGCCATTCCTATTTTACTGACTGGATATGAGCAATTCATGAGTAATTTGAGGTTTTATACTGTTTAGAGTGTGTCTATTTGACCTCAAGCTTCTCCTCCGTAGGCAAGCTCACCTACACTCTGTGTTTTGAGGACAGAAAATATATATAATATATATAATATATACTTCATAAGCTTAATAATATATACTTCATAAGGCTATTATTTTTAAGTTATAAGGCTACCAATTAAACACTGGGAAAGCAATGACACTTAGAAAGTTCTAAAAAAAGTGTAATAGTAATTAAAAGGAATTTTCCGTTTTAAACCCAAATCAACAGATTTAGAAGGGAAACTAAGCAATAATACCTGCCTTGGTCAGGGTTCTTGGTTACAAGAAATAGAAAACAATTCTGACTAAATGGAAATTATTGAGAGGACAATACATAGATCTGGGCTTAAGGGAGGGCTGAGGAAATAGACTCAGTGAGTGGACCAACATTTAGAGTTATGCCACAACCAAAAGTCCGTTCTACAAAGAGTTTGCTGGTGATGTCTCTTGCTCCTTCCTTATTGGCAGTATCAGTCCCTATTATCATCAGCATCTTCATCCTTAGTCATCTATTATTGCCTAGCTATCAACTTGACTATAGCTGCTCTGAAAAAATACTAATTCTTTAATTTCTTTCAATGGTATTTTATAGTTTTTAAAGGCTACATTGTACACTTACATTAAACTTACTCTTTTTTGTTTGTTTGTTTTTTAATTAAATCTTTATTATTCAGATTACTACATTTGTTTCTCTTTTTTCCCCTCCATAGCACCCCTCCACCCAGCTCACACCCTTTCCTCTACCCTTTGCTCCCTCCCATTGATCTCATCCGTATGATTTTTGTCCAGTCTCTCCCTGTACACCCCTCACCCCTTCCCTCCCTGAGAATTATCAGTCCACTCCCTTTCTGTGCTCCTGATTCTATTATAGTCACCAGTTTATTCTGTTGATCAAAATTTTAATTCACTTAATTTTTAGATTCACTTGTTGATAGATATGTATTTGTTTTTCATAATTTTTTGGCTGTTACCTTTTTCTTCTTCCTCTTCTAAAAGAGTACCTTTCAGCATTTCATATAATACTGGTTTGGAGTTGATGAACTCCTTTAGCTTTTTCTTCTCTCTGAAGCTCTTTATCTGCCCTTCAATTCTGAATGATAGCTTTGCTGGATAGAGTATTCTTGGTTGTAGGTTCTTGCTATTCATCACTTGAATATTTCTTGCCACTCCCATCTGGCATGCATCCTTTCTGTTGAGAAATCAGCTGACAGTCATATGGGTGCTCCCTTGTAGGTAATGAACTGTTTTTCTCTTGCTGCTTTTAATATTCTCTCTTTGTCTTTTGCTCTTGGTATTTTAATTATGATGTGTCTTGGTGTGGTCCTCTTTGGATTCCTTTTATTTGGGGTTCTGTGTGCTTCCTGGACTTGTAATTCCATTTCTTTTACCAGATGTGGGAAGTTTTCAGTCATTATTTCTTTAAATAGGTTTTCAGTATCTTGCTCTCTCTCTTCTTCTGGCACCCCCACAATTCTGATGTTGGTACACTTGAAGCTGTCCCAGAGGCTCCTTACATTATCTTCACATTTTTGGATTCTTTTCTCTTCTTGCTTTTCCAGTTGAATGTTTTCTGCTTCTTTATATTTCAAAATTTTGACTTGATTCTTGCCTTTCTCTAGTCTGCTGTTAGGACTCTGTATAATATTTTTTATTTCAGTCAGTGTATGTTTAATTTCTATTTGGTCCTTTATCATCTCTAGTTGGACCTTTTCCCATCTCTAGTTGGCTCTTTTGCATCTCTAGTTGGTCCTTTTTCATCTCCTCTTGGCTCTCGCTAAGTTTATCCAACTTTTCTAGCATATTCTTGAAAAATCTTATAAGCGTGATTTTGAACTCTATATCCAGTCGTTTTTTTTCCTCCATTTCTTTTGTTTGTGATCCCTTCTCTTGTCTCAGCATTGTCACTATGCCGGGAGAACTTCTGTGTTGGATTCAGCCTTATGATACCAGACTTGCAAAACCACAGAAGCCTCTGTTGAGCTTGGGATGGGTGGAGTCTCAGGGCTTAAGGGACTGCCTTGCCTTCCAGTCAGCCCCGCCTGCCACGGCCCCCGAGTCTCACGTGACTGGGTAATCACTGGAGCATTTCTTGTGTGGGCACACGCCCACAGTGCCTCTAGATCACTGCCTTTCCAGCTCCCCTGCGCACCAGGACCACACGAGTCTAGGTCTCCAGGGTTTCGCCCAAAACAGGGGCTTAGTGGACTCAGAAGTGGCACAGTTGGGAGGGTCTGTCTCCCGCCCACTCTCGAAAGCCAGCAGCACAAACAGCAATCTGTCCTCTGTGCAGTGCCCTGAACAACTAGACCTCTGATCTTTTGCGACTCCCCTAAATTTCTGTGCACCTCTCCCTTTTCAGAGTCCAAACTCCCCCCGTATGAGTTTCGGCTGGATCTGGGGTTTAGTGTTGTAAGATAAGGGGTTCAATGCTGTTGGGAGTCTCGGTTTCCCTCCCGCCAGAGAAAGCCAGCCAGGTACATGGCACCCACTCTCTCAGCGCGCGCATCTCCGTACCTCAGCTTTTTGCAGCTCCTCTGGGTTTCTGTGAGCCCCTCTCTTTCCTTCTAGCTGTAGAACTTACACTAGGCCAGCTTTCCTGTGGTTCTGGATGATGTCCATTCTGTCTTTTAGTTGTAGTTTTGAAATTGTTGTGCGAGGCAGCGGTGTAGGTGTTTACCTATGCCGCCATCTTGGATTCTCCTAAACTTATTCTTAGGTATTTTATTTTTATGACACTATTGTAAATGCTTTTTTTCTTAATTTTATTGTTCATTGCTAGTGTACGGAAATGTAGTTGGTTTTGTATAATAATCTCTTTGTACCTTGCAATTCTGCTAAATGCATTTATTAGATTTTCTATATGCAAGATCTTGCTATCTGAAAATGGAGAAAGTTTTACTTGTTTTCCAATCTGGTTTATTTCTATTTCATTTTCTTACCTAATTGCCCTGACTGCAACCTCTCATACAATGTTAAATAGAAGTGACAAGAGTGCACATATTCATCTTTTTCCTGAGCTTAAGGGAAAAGTGTTAAGTCTTGCACCATGAAGTATGATATTAGTTTATTTTTTCCATGTATGCCATTGATCAGCTTGAGAAAGTTTTCTTCTATTCTATTGAATTTTGGGTCTTTATTCTATTGCTATGGTATATTATATTGATTTTCAGATGCTAATGTACTTGGTCATGGTTTACAATTCTTTTTATATTTTGTGGATTCTGTTTGCTAGTATTTAATTGGTGTCTTAATTTTTTCTTTAATTCTTTGGTATTAGTCTCTCAAGATTCAAAGGCTCAAATTCTCAATTGTGATATCAATTGGCTGATACCATGTGTGACAGCCATGCCCAGCTGCCAGAAGTCTTTGGAAGACAATCTTTTTTTCTTTATGTTGCAAGAGATGGAACACCACTTTAAGATATCCCTTGCTGGAGGCTAATTTCAGCATGTTATAATAAATGCAAGAAGTCCTCATGCCGAAACCGGTTTGGCTCAGTGGATGGAGCGTCAGCCTGCGGACTGAAGGGTCCCAGGTTTGATTCCGGTCAGGGGCATGTATCCTGGTTGCGGGCACATCCCCAATGGGGGACATGCAGGAGGTAGCTGATCGATGTCTCTCTCTCATCGATGTTTCTGACTCTCTGTCCCTCTCCCTTCCTCTCTGTAAAAAATCAATAAAATATATTAAAAAAAAAAAGAAGTCCTCAAAAGGTTGATGGACTTCTATATTCAGCAGGACTGAATACATATTATTGACTACTGGAATGGCCAAAAAGCATTTCCCCAAACCTGAATTTACATAAATGATTGCTTGCTGCCAGACAGCTAAGGGCATTTTAATCTACATGTTATTGCCTCCTGCTGGCCAAAAACCTGAACATTGGAAGGCAGTTCCCCCCAAACTGACAATGCCTACTGTATACTAAACCTTAACTTTTGATATGTATATCTGCCTTCCTTTAGGGCAATTTGTGTTAATAAAGAGTGAGGGGTCAAGAGATTCAGAGATGTTGGTTACTGAAGCTAAGCCCTCCTCTGGCTCCCCCATGGATTACAAATTTATATTATATTTCTAGTCTCCTTATTAATTTATACGCAGAGCCTTCTCCAGATTCCTGAACCTTTCTAGATGCTCAGTATCACCCTGGCATTAATCCCTCAAAGAGAAAAAATGTTTGCATACTAGATATTAAAAATGGCACTGTTCATTATAACATTCCATATAAACATCCACATTTCGGAAGTCATTATTGTGTGTTATATATTTGTATTCATAGTTATAAACATGTAGTCTAACACCATGAAAGGGCAGTTTATTTTATCTCGTAAGGTAAATGAATCAGATCCTGCTTTGCATTTTCACTTTGATTTGTAGCCTCTTTGGTGCCTCTGGGCTCATGATGTCGGCATGGGGAGAGGTTTACTATCTAAAGTGCAGATACCATTGGCAGCATGTGGGGTGATTTTTGGTAAAATAAATATATTTCAAGTACTAAAAAGCCTTTCCCTCTACTTTAATTCTCAAAACCATTGCTGGCTTCTGGGTGAACATAATAACATTCAACAGTGTCAGTGGTCCTCTTTTATCCCCACTCAGTTCCCATGTTTCTGTATTCTTCCTCTTCACAGCACACTCTCAACACACATATCCGAGTGTGCTGGCAAAGCAAGTATGCACACTCACCAGCCGGCATGGCCTGGAGGATGAGTCAGAGAGGGGAAGCGCCAAGCCTGAGCACAGTGAGAAAACCCCCATTGAGTTGCTTAATGAATGCTTGTGAATTGTTTATGGTAAGCTCCGCGATTCAGCTCTAGGCTACCTGAGAACTAGGAAAAGAGCAGGATGTTCACATTGTGCTGACCAGGATTCGCTTTTGAGTTTAGGTCACAAATCCAGCAGCTCTGGCGCCAAAGAGCTCTCCTCTGTTATCCTTCAGTTTAACTCTACTGAGGGCAAGGCATCACTGATAATTGGGCACATTCATCTTTTGGTGACAGCATGATGCTGCTTACCATCCAGCCCATCTCCTCCTGTGCTATTCAGAGTGAATGAGCTCATTCTCTGATGAAGGAGCCATTCGAGATAAACATGCTCTTACATTTTAAATTAAATCTTGCGTTTTTTTCCCCCCTTGGAAATGTATTTAAAATGATCAGATAATTGTTTATATGTCAGAGGAAATGCTTCTGAGCCTTGCTGGAGGGAAATCAGACAAGGATTTCTTCATCAAGATGGAACAGAGGACAGGGGGTCATGACTGAGCCAGGAAGTTGCTCGGGCAGCTGAGAGATGTTGATCAAGACACTTACCCTCTGGGAACAAATGGGATTTATGGGCATCATTGCATTCTGAAGTGAAGAAGAGGGAGGAGGGAGACTGTGAAAACCCTTTAAGGATCACTGACAGTTTTTTTTTTGCAAACAGATCCCATTGACTGAGGACAGGAGGAACCTATTTATGGAAGGGATTTGAAAAAAAAGAAAGATGGTTTCTGAACTCTGTGAAGCCCCATTAGTTTATCAGGAATGATTCTAATACACCATCCAGAGCCATTTAGTGAGTTTCAGGCATAGCTTGTTGGTATTGCTCTTTTGAAATACTTATATGGTTTGTTTTCTACCACATAGGATTTTCTTGGTGTGTGTGTGTGTGTGTGTGTGTGTGTGTGTGTGTGAGAGAGAGAGAGAGAGAGAGAGAGAGAGAGAGAGAGAGAGAGAGAAAGAGAAAGAAATAGAGGCTACATAGGAAAATCACTTTAGAGCTTTAAGTCTAGCTAAGAAAAGAAATCATGTGCATAAATAACTTTAATATAAGGCACACAGTGACACATTCCTTGAAAAGAATGTTTCAGAAAGGAAAAAATTCCTTATTATATCTATTAATTTTAAAACTAGATTTAATAAATATTTATTGAGCCATATTATATGCCAGGCATGATGCTATGCATATATGAAAAAAATTGGTATAGTCTATTTCTTCATGGAGCTGACAGTCCAAATCCAGCACAGAAAGTAAATGCATAAGACCATCGCTGCATACACAGTTACAATGCATGTGTCAACCCCAGCTAAAGAAAGTGAACAGCTATTAATAGGGTAATCAGGTGGCCTTATTCAGTCTGGGATGTTGGGACAGACCTTGGTCAATTGACATGTAAATGAAAATCCAATATTGAGGAGGAGTTAGCTGTATGAAGACCAGAAGACAGAGGTGACAATACTTGTTAAAGCTTAGAGTAGAAGAGAAATATATAGAGCCAAGCAAGACTCACATTGGAAAACTTGAAAGCTGTCCAGTGGAGCAGAAAAATCAAGAAGATTAGGACAAGATGAAATAGGGGGCCAGCAAGGACAGGGAGGACACAGGGGAGGCAAGTATGAATGGGGTGAACAGTATATAAAGGAATATTGTGGGGAGTGATACAGAAAAGGAGAAACTTTCCCTTTTGAAGCAGCTGAAGTAAAAGCATTGAGTGACCATGAGCCTAAAAATGGAAATTATGTTCTCATGAGAATTTCATGCAGGCTTAAATTATTAAAGTGGGTAAAGTATCTACTAAGTGTCTTAGTGGATAACAGCTGCTCAACCACTCTTAGCTTTGTTTCTCCCTTCTCATTTTCCTCACACCCTTCTATACTCCCTTGCTCTAATTTTTTATTTCTGGAGAAAGGAAGAGGTATGAAATAGTTTAGTGGGCACTAAATGCTGCTGGACTCCTAGAGAGAAGGAAGTACACAAGTGGAAGCAGGAGATTCTGAAAGTTAAGTTTATCATCTGACCATGGCTTTTGGAGTATGTGCAGTGGCTCCAACTAGGGGTGAAACTTAACTCTGGTTCCTGTGAGCTGTGGGATTCTGTATCAACTAAGCCTCATCTGCAAATAGAGATGAATATCTATGTCAATACAGCTACTATGAGAACAGACATGAAAAGATGATGTAAGTGGTACCTAACACAGTACCCAGCACCCTGTATGATAGCTGTTTACAGCTTTGCCAGGAATTGATTGTCCCTGATGGATACCCTGCTTCTTCTTGTGTGTGAACTTGGCATGTCCTTCCTCATGGATCCTTCTCAATGGACCTCTGGAAACTCTCATCCTAGCCTTGTGGCTTCTAAGGGGCAGTAGTCCCAGCAAGCAAATTTGGAGGAAGAGAGAGAAAGGAAGAAGGAATAAAGAGACAGATAGAGAATGATTACTTCAGAGAAATTGCTTAACATCTATTTCAAAATTGCAGGTGTTTTATTTAAATGTATCTTTTAAATAAAAATTTTAAACTTTAAAACAGTTTTAGATTTATAGACACATTGAGATGATAAATACAAAGCTTTCCCACATTTCTGCTATTATTAACAACTTACCTTCTATGGTACATTTGCTACCAATGATGAACCCAAATGGGTACACAATTATTAAGTAAAATCCATATTGGATTCATATTTCATTAGTTTTTACTGAATGCCTTGTTTCTTTTCTTGGATCCCATCCAGGATACCGCATCACATTTGTTATCAGGGCTCCTTAGGTTCCTCTTGACTGTGACAGTTTCTTAGGCTTTCCTTATTTTTTTATATGCTTGACACTTTTGAAGCTTACACTTCAGGTATTTTGAAGAATGTCACTCATTTGGGATTTGTCCAATGTTTTTCTCAGGATTGCACTGGGGTTGTATGTTCTTGAGAGGAACACTACAGAAGTAAAGTACCATTTTTATCACATCATATCAAGAGTAATATTATATGCCCTGGCCAGTGTGGCTCAGTTGGTTGAATGTCATGCCTTGCACCAAAAGGTCATGCATTTGATTCCCTGTCAGGCACATGCCCAGAGTGTAACATGATATATGGATCCAGCAGTTTGAGAGACTTCAGATCTTAACAACAACACTATCCTTTCATCCCTATTATGAATTGGATATCCCTCATCAATGTTTTCTGTTAATGAGAAAAATATTCAGATCTAAATATAAAATGAATGAGATATAAACAAGTAGTAAAATCTTCAATTAACAGAAGGTATTACAAAGAGTGATCCTTTTACAAAACTCACCAAATGAAGTATTTGTTTCTTCTCAAGCAATTAAAAAATATTATGACCCGAGAGTAATAGCCAGTTTGAAGAAAATCAATGCTAATTAAAAAAGAACAGATTATTTCTCCTAATAGTACTCTTGAGGAAGGAAAACCTGACATTCATTCCTCTTTGCCTCAAGACGTACTGACAGGGTGTCAAGACTTAATTCAGGCGATGACTACACAGGTGTTCTGCATGTTCACAAAGATCCAGTGATGCACGGCACATATTTGTATTGAATTTGGTGAGTGCATTCCTTAGAGAAGGTACACATTCAGCCCTTCCAGATAAAGGTATGTTATGATAGTAGTAAAAAATTAATGCTCTTTAGAATTTTTTTTCACGCCAGCTTAGTATTTTGTTCTATAAAGAATGAACAACAACAAAAGATAAACATTACAGAGACAAGCCAAAGTTGTCTCTGGCATCAGGTCAGTGCTTTCATTTGTGTCACCTCTTCTATCTTTTTTTTTTTTTAATATGTTTTATTGATTTTTTACAGAGAGGAAGGGAGAGGGATAGAGAGTTAGAAACATCGATGAGAGAGAGAGACATCGATCAGCCGCCTCCTGCACGCCCCCTACTGGGGATGTGTCCGCAACCAGGATACATGCCCTTGACCGGAATCGAACCTGGGACCTTTCAGTCCGCAGGCTGACGCTTTCTCCACTGAGCCAAACCGGTTTCAGCCTCTTCTATCTTTTAAGATCTCATCTTCTCACATCATTACCTTTGAAGACATCTCTCTTTTTTATTTCATCAACCGTTCCCCCTCCTTTGGCTTGTTTCACTTGGCTTGTGTTCCTGCTTTTGCTGCCATTGTCCTCCCCCAATAGTTCTTCCCTTCTTACAAAGGTTTTTCCAAATTTTATTCACCCTCTATCACCAGTTCTTCCTCATCCTTCATTCGAAGCACAACCATGACACTGCTTCAGAGTTCCCCACTGTACTTTTTCTGTTTTGCCCTTCTTCATGTTACCACTTCTGCCTGGCATGTCCTTCCTTACTCTGCTTCGCAGCAGCCCCCACCTTTTTGCCTGATTAACACCTACATATCTTGATCTCAGCTCAAGTGGCTATCCAGGAAGCTCTTCCATTTCCACCATGGCCTGAGTTAGGGGTCACTTCCCAGTGCACCTATGACACCTGTGTGTGTCTCCTTCAGTTATCTATCTTTTGTATACCTATTTGTGGGCATAAAACTTATTTACTTATGGGTCTATCTTTTTCATAAATGATAAATGCCTTGTCATCAGAGCTATTTATTCATTTGTGTGTGTGCATACAGAGTGATTGGAATGTCAATTTAATCCTTTTTTACTGTCTCCCAAAAGATTTCCCAGGAGACAAGGGCCTCTATCTCATTTTGACAGAACTTTTTGAATTTAGTAACTGCTAAATTCTGTCAGGTGTATTTATTTTTGTGTGTTCTAGTTGTAGGGTTAAAGGCTTTAAGGATCTAGATAAGAAAAGAGAGAGTAGATTAAAAATAAAATAGGTGACAAGAAATACTAGCTTTATAGATTTATATTATGAAAATCCAAGATATTTGTTTTCACTCTGAAATGCTGAAACATAGTAACAGTCATTAAATAATGATATTTCTCTTTCTTAAATACTGTAGGTAGTATTACTAATATTAGTGCCCATGTGACTCATGATACAGGAAAAAGATCAAGTTCCATTTTTTTTTTTTAATCCTTACCTGAGGATATTTTTCTCTTGGTTTTTAGAGAGAGTGGAAGAGAAAGAGAAAAACAGAAAGCAATATCAACGTGAGAGAAACACATCAATTGGTTGCCTCCTGCATGCACCCTGACCAGGGCCCTGTTTGGGAGGAGCCTGCAACTGAGGTACATGCCCTTGACCAGAATCAAACCTGGGACCCTTTGGTCCATAGACTGCTGCTTTATCCACTGAGCCAAACCGGCTAGGTCCAAGTTCCATTCTTCGAATGGACCAGTTTTCTTTAGCTATATGCCTGAGAAATATTCAAATATTCAAAGAATGAAAAGCTGGATCCTCTCACTTTTCATTCCAACCTTCATACCTTAGGACTTAATTCAAAGTTGGGGCAAAGACGACTGTATACTTAGACTAGCCATTTTCAACCAGTGAGCCACCTGAAGTTTTAAAACATGCAATATCTGACTATTAGCCAGGGGCACTGACCTATTTTCCCTTAAGAGTGTCAAATAAAAAAAAATGACACCAGACAGCTCAAATAGCCATGGAGTGTATATAAATCAAAATGATACCTATTTTTTTTTTGGTCAAACCCGGCGAAAGGTAGATTTTTTGGTGTACCATAGAATTTTGGTCATTAGTTTATGTGTGCCATGAAATGAAAAAGGCTGAAAATCACCGACTTAGATAATAGGTAGCTCTAAATTGCATTATTTGGTAGATTGCTCCAATTCATATTCACATTCACCAATTACTTGGTAGCTGGTTTTAACCAACTTATTCTAAATACAAGTCCCAGAGGAGAAATCAACTTCTTCATCTACATTTTGAATAACCTGAGCCCTTCTTAGTCTACGTTTACCTATGGGTATATCTTCTTTAATTAAAGCTGTCATAAATGTCAAGCATAACGCCCCAGAGGTATTACTAATGACATGACTTTTAATTATTAAAAAAATTCCTTGAAACCTGTGGGCTGCATTTGCATCCATAGTGTTTGTTGATACAGTGCAGCAAGAGCCTCTCTAGCGATTCATTAATTTTTTCACACTGCTGAATCTCCTCTCACTGCTGTTGCATTCACATGCCACTGGGGTGCATGGCTGCCAGAAAAAAAAGCTGATGTCAAAGGAAGGAAGCAAGGCTCTGTCCCTAAAAGTCACCTGGACCTTTATTAGAAAATGAAATATTATAGGAAACACAGTTGGATGAGTCTGGATATCAACTATCAACATCTCCCCCAGGACAGAAATCTCTCCTACAACTTTCTCAAGCCCTAGTTACTCAGCTCTCACCTAGATACACCAGCAAGGGAGAACGTATTTGCTGTAGCACACATATTTTCTATACATTTTAAAAGTAATTGCTCATTATAGATTTCATTTTATATTCTATTCATTTGATTTGCACTATAGCTTTAAAAAATTCCCAAGTCTCCATGGCTTGCTCTTTTCCTTCCTCTCTTCCATTTGACTTCAAGTTTTTTTTTTTATAATATATTTTTATTGATTTTCTACAGAGAGGAAGGGAGAGGGATAGAGAATTAGGAACATCAATGAGAGAGAGACATCGATCAGCTGCCTCCCTCACGCCCCTTAGTAGGGATGTGCCCACAACCATGGTACATGCCCTTGACCAGAATCGAACCTGAGACTCTTCAGTCTGCAGACCGATGCTCTATCCACTGAGCCAAACTGGTTTTGGCTGACTTCAAGTTTTAACACCAACATTAGTTTGGTATGAGACATGTGTCCCTGAATCTTAGCACTAGCACTGCTTAACTGAAGGTCATTGGCTGTGTTACCTGTTACTTAATATAGCCAAGCTTCCATTTCTCATCTATAAAATCAAGTATGATAATGACTACAGAGCTGTTATAATAATTAAGTTTGGTAAGTACATACACATTAATGATATCTCCTTTCTTTCCTTCCTTCCTTCCTTCCTTCCTTCCTTCCTTCCTTCCTTCCTTACTTTCTTTCTTTCTTTCTTTCTTTCTTTCTTTCTTTCTTTCTTTCTTTCGTATTGGGTATGCAGAAATATAGATCCTGTTTCTGACCTCACATTGCTCTGTTTACTGAAGAAGCAAGATGGTAGGCATTGACTAATATAAGTTACAAGTAAGTGTAAGAGTGCTATACACAGAGCAAACCTCTATGTACATGTTGAGGATCATCAGACCATCCTTAATCATCAAAAAGAGACAAGAGAAAAACACACTCCACACTAAACACTGTTGGAATCTTGTGGGATTTATCCCCAGATATTTTTCTTATATACATATATTACATATGTATATTATATCTGTGCCTATATATCAAATATTTATAAGTAAAGGACTCACATTAAATCCTGCATTTTGTAACCTGCTCTTTTCCTTCCCAATGGACCATGACGTGCTTTCCAGAGCCACAGTTTTTTGGGTGTTTAAACACCCTGTATTTTGGATATTTTCATCCCCAATGTGAGTGTTTCTGTTTTCTTTTTAAAAGACATCCAGGGGAAATTCACTGTTCTCTCTGCAGAGGTATCGCTTGCCAGGATTTGGCTGTGGAGTATTGTGGCAGCCGCATACCATCCAGTTTGGTTCCCAGAACTCTAAATGTTACTTGTAACTTCTGCTGTGTCACTTGCTGGAAAATAACTAAATATAAGACAAGATTGTTCTTTATTCCCCTACTCCCCAACTCTCTTTAATAATAAAGCACTTAGAACTTATGTGACCTCTTTGATCTATCTTTTAAAAAAGTCTCATTTACTGATTTCACTGGGTTATATTCTAAACTAATTTAGACAGAAACAGGCCTGAAGTTTTCTTTTTTATAGTCCACAAAAAGGGTTTACAGAGGAAATTAATAACATAAACATGGCCAGGGAGTGATAGTTTAGATTCTTGTAAAGAAAATTATTTTCCTGTCTTTTGGGTACAGTATTTGGTTGCAAACATCGTTTATATACATATATTTTGGGCACTCCATTCTCTCACCTTATGTATGTACATTCACTCTGATTCCCATTTGGGGGACCTGGAGAAAGGGCTTTGATGGAGTGGCATGTTTCCAACACTGCTTTTCTAGATGCTTCAGGGATGGCTTCTCTTTGAAGGTCAAAGCCGATGGATTCCATAGGAACAAGGGATTAGGTTCTCCTTTGCTTTAGGGCTCTTCTCTCCTTGCTGTTCAGCTTACAATCTGCTAAACATGACACATTAGCAAGATATGAGATGCTATGTTTATTTATAAGACACAGAATGGATTAAAAAAAGGTTGTTATGCAAGATGAATAAATTCTAGTAATATTCTAAACAATGTAGTGCCTGTAGTCATTAGTACTGTATTTGTTAGGTAGGAGATTTCATAATATAGTGGTACTTCGAGATACTAGTTTAATTCGTTCCGTAACCTTGAGGCGTGGGAAACTATGAGACACTCGAGTCGCGGTAAACTGGTGGGTCGTGTGCAGCCAGCTGATCCTCATGATTACTCCTATCTCAAATGTTGCTCCTATTTCAAAGCAAAAATCGCTCGCTCAACGGCTCGTATCTCAAAAGTCTTGTATGTTAGGGCACTCGTATCTCGAGGTACCACTGTAAGTGTTCTTACTACAATGAAAAAATAGAAGGAAGAAAGGAAGGAAGGAAGGAAGAAAGGAAGAAAAGTAGGAAAGAAGAAAGGAAAGAAGGGGGAAAGTGGGATTTATTGTTGATAACCTTTTTGGCTTTGTTTAACAGAAATATTTCAGACACTAAATTTGAGAAGCTTGTTTTCTAATCTTTTATTTTTGTAACTATGTGCATGGATTCGTGCACATTGAAAGGAAATTAATTAGAAGGCTGCCAGTGGGGTAGAACTGGGTGAGATCAATTGTACATGCCCTGAAGCAAGCCTTCCAAGGTCCCTCCTGGCAAGCAGCACCTGGGATGGCACTGAGGCTCAAAGGGTGTCTGTGGAGTGAGCTGGGTCCCTCTGGCAGGAGGGGGTTCCTTGGCCTGGCCCGCAGGGATCAAGCTGAATCCAGCTCTCCAACATCTCCCAAGTGGTCCTGGATTATGAGAAGGCAGTTCTTGGGTGACACACCCTGAAATCAGGCTCCTCCTCTCTGGTTCTGTAACCTGAGAACCACCGCTGCCAAGTCACCACAGTTCAGCAGCTCCTGTATTGAGTGTCTGCCCCCTGGTGGTCAGTGCACATCACAGCTACTGGTCGGGCAGTCAGGACACTTTTATTGGCAAATGCAACTGTTCTTCCTGTGTGTCTAGGAGGGGGAGATGAAAGAGGATCTTCCCTTCTCTAGTTCCATCTCTCTTCTTCCAGGATTCTCTTTGCTTGCCATTAGTAATGAAGCACACTTCCAGGACTATCTACATTTAGATTAGGAGCCTCTTTGAAAGCCAGAGTCTGATCCTTTGGTATTTTTTCTTTTGTTTGTTGCTCTGAAAAGTTTTGTACTTGGGATCTGGGGATTGTGGTTCAACATATTGGTTGTAAAAAGTAGATTGACAGACTGAAGTTTTCAATGTTAAAGAGAATATTCTGTTGTACAGTACACAACTCTAAAGGCCTTTGAAGACCAGAAATAGAAAACAAGGAAAGTACTGAAATCTCTTAGATTCCCACACAGGTGAAGCAAATGAATAGAATATAAGATATACAATAAGCAACTATTTAAAATATATAGGAAACATGCAAATCATGAGCAAGTATGTTCTCCCTGGCTGATGTGTCCAGATGAGAGCTGAGTAATTAGTGATAGATCCTCCTTTCCTCCAACTGGTGGGCGGAGTATGACATAATATGCGTCTGCGCTGGGACATCTGGGAGACAGAACTACTAATCAGCGCATGCCGAGTGCCCTGGGCCCCACCCCTTCTTGTTCCTCTCCTCAAAAGGCTGTTCACTGCTACACGTGTTGATGTTCTCTCTCACAGGGAGTCAGTCCTCTTCGGATTTCTTTTATATGGGTTCTGTGTGCTTCCTGGACTTGTAAGTCTATTTCTTTCACCAGATGTGGGAAGTTTTCAGTCATTATTTCTTCAAATAGGTTTTCAGTATCTTGCTCTCTCTCTTCTTCTGGCACCCCCACAATTCTGATGTTGGTATGCTTGAAGTTGTCCCAGAGGGTCCTTACATTATCTTCACATTTTTGGATTCTTTTTTCTTCTTGCTTTTCCAGGTGAGTTTTTTCTGATTCTTTATATTTCAAATTTTTGACTTGATTCTTGCCTTCCTCTAGTGACTAGAGTCTAGTCTGTTCTTAGGTCTCTGTATAATATTTTTTATTTCAGTCAGTATGTTTAATTTCTAGTTGGTCCTATTCCATCTCTAGTTGGTCCTTTTTCATCTCCTCTTGGGTCTCGCTAAATTTATCCAGCTTTTCTAGGATATTTTTGAAAAACCTTATAACCATGGTTTTGAACTCTATATCCAGTCGTTTGTTTTCCTCCATTTCTTTTGTTTGTGATCTCTTCCTTTGTCTCTGCATTTTCACTATGCCAGGAGAACTTCTGTGTTGATTCAGCTTTGATACAAGACTTGCAAAACTGCAAAAGCCTCTCTGTTGAGCTTGGGAGGCGTGGAGTCTCAGGGCTTAATGGACTGCCTTGCCTTCCAGTCGGCCCCACCCTATACGGCCCCTGGGTCTCATGTGTCTCTGGGTAATCGCTGGAGTGGTCCCTGTGTGCATGCGCAGTGCCTCTAGACTGCTGCCTTTCCGGCTCTCCTGCGCTCTGGGAGCATATGAGTCTGGGTCCCCAGGGTCTCACCCAAAACTGGGGTTTAGTGGAGTTAGAAGTGATGCAGTTGGGAGGCTTTGTCTCCCTCCCACTAGTGAAAGTCAGCAGCACAATCAGCAGTCCGTCTTCTGAGAGCAGTGCTGTGCGCGCCATCAGACTTCTGCCCTTTTGCAGCTCCCCTAAATTTCCATCACTTCTCCCTTTTAATAGTCCAAACTCCCCCTGTATGAGCTTAAGCTGGGGTTCAGTGCCTTAAGATAAGGGGTTCAGTGCTGTTGGGAGTCTCCACCTCCCTTCTGCCAGAGAAAGCCAGCCAGGTATTCTGGCACCCGCTCTCTACATATTCAATTTCTTTAATAACAGATATAGGATTGTTAGAATTTTTCTATTTTTTCTTTTATAAATTTAGTTAATTTGGGTCTTTTAATAAATAAATGTTACTGGTAATTTGTTAAATTTGGCATACATTTTAAATAATAATTCCTTGTTATTTTTAGCTTTCTAGGATATATACTGTAATATATGTATATATATGAATAATAGTGTTTCCTGTTTTGTTAGTAATATTGATAAGTTGTGCTAACTCTCTTATTTCTCATTTCAAACCAGAGGAGCTATACATTTTATTATCTTTTTAAAAAAATATATTTTATTTATTTTTTACAGAGAGGAAGGGAGAGGGATAGAGAGCTAGAAACATCGATGAGAGAGAGACATCAATCAGCCGCCTCCTGCACACCCCTTTCTGGGGATATGCCTGCAACCAACGTACATGCCCTTGACTGGGAATCGAATCTGGGATCCTTCAGTCCCCAGGCCGATGCTCTATCCACTAAACCAAACCGGTTTTGGCCATTTTATTATCTTTTTAAAAAATATATTTTTATTGATTTCAGAGAGGAAGGGAAAGGGAGAGAGCAATAGGAACATCAATGATGACCATCACTGATCAGTTGCCTCCTGCATACCCCGTGTGGGGATCAAGCCCACAACCTGGGCATGTGCCCTTGATCGGAATCAAACCCATGACCCTGCAGGCCAATGCTCTATCCACTTAGCCAAACCATCTAGGGCTATAGCATAATTTCTACAACTATTCTTCTATAAATGCACATGTAGATTGCTTTTAAGATTTTTCTACTTTGAAAAACACAGCTAAATGCATTCTTGTATATAAAAGTTTTTGTAAGTATTTAGAAAAATAAATTATTGGATTTGGAATTATAAAATCCATGGTACAAATTTTAAAAATGCTGATAGTTATTAATAACCAACCTGCATTTCTCTTCAAAAAGGCTTTCCCTTATCTAAAATGTAGAAAGATGACTTTTTTTGCACACTTGTTAAAACTAGGTATCATTAATCTTGAAGAACTTGATGAGCATTCCTAAAATATGAAGTATCTTCTGCCCAAAGTTAATTGCTGAGTCCAGTAGATACTATCAATGTTTGGATAAGGATATAAGACAATAAGAAGTGGTAGGTATTGTGTCAAAATGGAGAAGGTATAGCCAGCATAAATTTTAACTAATTGTTCAGCAAACACTAAAAGTTAGAACAGTTTTTGAAGATCAATTAGAAAGAAAATATTTTAAATTCACAAATGTTTTCTCAGCCTGGAAGAGTTCCTCTCTGCTGTTCTCAAATCTAATCCAAACTGTATAGTTGTCATATGTTAACATACCTGAAGGCCATGAGTGTGAAGAACGTTGTACTCCAATGCTTTTCTTGTCAAGGAGCCTTGAAAATTCCCTTAGATAGAGGAAGCAAGGAATAAATTAAATTTTCTCCAACTAAGCATATATCTACTTTAATGAGCTCTCCAGGCCTCTCTTAGAATGAAAACATTCCATGTTTACCTAGATAATTGCATAATAACAATAATTTTTACACAGAATGTCTTTCATGATTGAAATGCATTTCCACCCTGATGAAGTTGTGAAATCAACAAAATTGATTGAGAGCTACCTGGCAGGGCAGTGTGGCCTTCAGAGCTAGTAGGTATGTGTTTCAAGTTCACGTCAGGCATTTGCCAGTGATTGCTGAACAATTAGTTAAAACTGGTTTGTTGTTTGCATTAGAGGGGATAGAGAGTGTATAAGAACCCAACACTGAGCCAACACATAACTCAGTAAATACTATGATATAGAAAAGCAATAAAAAACAAACAAACAAACAAAAACCCTTTTCCTGTTGTCTCTGCTCTTTGGGTAATCACAGTTGGGTGATTGTTCTGATTCCCCACACAGCTGCCCCTCCTTCTCCATTTCCTGTGTAGCCTTTTGAAAGTATGGACATCTCAGAGAGAACTGAACTTCTGCTAAAGATACATGAAGATTTTATTCAAAGTCATCTTATCCCCCATACTTGCAATTCAATATTTGCCTCATTTAACCAATGTCTTTTTTCACTCTTCATATTGTTTGATACTAATCATTACCATAATCCCCCACAAGTTTCTAGTAACTCTTAACTTCTCTTGCTTTCTTATCCTCTCCAACCAATTAAAAAGCAGCTCCTGACTTTATGCACAGTCAGGTGATTATGTCCACATTGAATTGAGCTTATCTGTTTGACAGGCACATGCTGCTCAATATGCACTGCAGTATTCCATATAAAGTGGAAATGATGTAATGGGGTTGGATCTCAGCAAATCCAGAAGGCAGAGAAGTAAAAGCAGGTGATTCAGACTCAACTTGTAGTACTCTTTATAGCTCTGTCATTTCTCCTTCCGCCTATATCTGTGGACAAGTAGCAATTAGTGTTCGTATGTATCTGCATAGTCTGAGAGCAGGGTTAGTCCTGAAAATAGTGAAAGAAATCCTTTAAGTAGGTAGCACTTTGGATTGTGCCTTTGGTCATTTATTTCAGAAGAGAACCTGAGGTACAAAATACAGCGATTCAAGGGCAGACATTAATAGGTTGGTCATTGGTCAAGGACATGGAAAGAAGTTTAGAAAATTGACAACAAGGATGTTTGGGTCAGAGATATAGTGTGAGCACAGAGTGTGATGAGATCTATGTCTCATACAAATGGTGATGAGAAGGGTCTCCGGGTCAAGACACTCATTCTTCAACCTACCGGGAACATTGGCTACTGCTTACTTCTTTCAGCACTACTCTAGTTCATGGGAACTGACTTACCCAAGGACAGTTTCCCTCTCCAGGGTCAGCCTCCATCCGGTGATTATTAGATGTAGTGGAAAAACTTCACCTTTTCCTTCAATTTAAGGAAACTTTGAAGGTCTCCAAATACAGACTTCCCTTTGGAATTGGCTGAGGCCTGTGCTTAAACTGTACAGTTTCTTCCTTTAAAATTATCAAAGCAAAGATCCCACAGATAAAATGACTGTTAAATATTTCCTAAGAGCTTCATTATTTGTATTAATTATTTCATTCAAATTAATAAATAGCAAGTATACTTGGTAATTTGATGAATTATGGATATAAACCTCAGAAATTGGGCAAGTCTGATCTAATGGTTCAAAAGAAATGTGCCTATCTATAAATGATTAGCTTTATCCTTACGAATTTTAACAGTTTGTAAGCACCCATTTTGCAAAGTTGGCAAAATAAAAAAGTGAAGTTTTAAACAATACTTAAAGGAAGTTATTGCAAATGCAATATGAATCATAGATTGCAAACTGCCTGAGAAATAGAGATAAATAACAAATCCATCTGAAATTCAAGCTTCTTGCTCTTTAGCTATCATTGCCTCTGAGCAACATGCCCAGGACTTCTGAGAGACCTTTGTATTATGAATGTTAGGACAGTCTCAGAGCTTCTGAGATCCTGATGGTAGTCACATGTGTATGAAAAAAATAACATAATTTGTTGAAGAAGAATCTTAAGAAAAAAAGATGGAAGGGAGTCTAAGCCATGACCATTTAAGATGTTCCATCAGAATATTGGTTCTTTTCTTTGGCTCTGCAACAAATGCTCTTCAGGCTGGGAGGGATTTTCATTTCACATGAACTTATCCTACTTTATTTATTGGATAATGGATTCTACAACATTCTGCATAAAAATCTGAGGAGAAGCCCAATACTGAAGGTCATGATTTTCTTATGTAGAGAGTGTTCTTCCACCAATATGACTGAAGACACATGATAAACACCCATATGAATAGCTGTCCACATTCAAGAAGTTCGCTGCACATTTTCTTTTAGTAGATACACTGAGAGTAGTCATCAATAGGGATTGCTTAGCATGATGTAACAGAAACCTAATGACAATGGTTTAGCCAAAAAAGATATATTTTTTTGCATAATAGGAGGATTATTGACTCAAGTAGTCTTAGTCTGAGGTAGCACTCCATGAGAACTTGGAGGGACAGTTTATCAGTAGTCAATTACGATGTTGATAGTCATTTTAAGAGAAAGTCATTAGAGTTGTTGTTTTGCTGTTGCTAAGTTGTATTTAAAGTCTGTCTTCCTAGAGCTTTATGCTCCATCGTCCTTGGCATGTGGCTCTCATACTTATGGGTTAATGATTGCTGCTTCAGTTCTAGATCACATTTCAGGTATGAAAAAAGAAAGGAACAGGAAACAAGGAAATTCCTTATTCCAGTAATACAAAGCATTTCTAGAAACCCCTAGGAAAATATGGCTTATATCCCATTGACCAGAAATGGTCATCATTACTACAAGGGAGGCTAAAAAATGTTGATTTTATTTGGCAGATTGCCCATATATACAAAGTCTGTGAGTACAAAGAAAGGGGAGAATGGATAGTAGGCGAACAGTGGTTCTAACAAAATGAGTTTCCTCTGATGTTTTACCTTTCTTCCCCAATCTACCATTGCTAGATTTTGTTGATATATACCATTGTCTACTTAACCACTAAAAAGTTAGCATTATATTTTTCTAGAGTAATTCTTTGCATTTAAACAAAATTATAAAAATCTCTCTGGGTGTTTATTTTTATGAGAGGAGCCAAGTTTAGTGACAAGGTTGCCAAATTATGTCCTTTAATAGTACTGCCAAATGTGTAATAATTTTTCACTATTAAAATATTATTGTATTTAGCATGATTCCTAATTAACTAACTTTGAAAACTCACCTTTTGATCAATGCCTTGTAAATGAAAAAATTTCTTGGACCAGAGAAATCATTTTTTTGCCATCTATGTTTATTTTAAAAAATAGATGAAATGTATTTTTTTGTACTGCATAATATCCAAATTGGTAAGGGCAATTTTAATTCCCTTATAGTTCAATCACAAAAGTGCTATCTTTGGCTTCATTAGCAATAGAATGACTTTCATTTTTTGTGTGACTTGATTCCTTGCTGAATTTCACTGGCATGCTTTTCTTGGAGAAAAGCTCTGAAGGACAAACTTCTCAGATTGATCAATTTCATTAAAAAAGATTATTCTGGAAAGAAGACAACTTGAGAAGAAGTTCAATATATATTTGCTGTTATCATCAGCTCCTCCTGTCACAGATGGATATGTAACAAAAAGTCAATTGGGAGTTTTTTCATGGTATTTCAAATCTAAAAATGAGAGTGTTAATTTCTTATTTATCAAAAATTTAAAAATCTAGGGGCAAAAGATTGTTGCAACTGAAATAATATAATTTAAAATTGATTTGTTGTTATCAATTAAGTGGAAACGTTTTGTATTTGTCCTGATGGACATTTTAGCACAAGATTACAATGTTGAGAGTCATTTTTAAAGTAAGTCATGGGAATTGTTGGTGTTTTTCTGTTGTTAAGTTGTATTTAAAAGTACAGAGGAGTAGTAGACATAAAATGCAGCAGGAGATAAAGAAAAGCAGAAGGAAAAAGACATCTTAGGTGAAGTTTGATTTACTTTGTGTTTAATAAGCAATCTAAATTCACAGCTTTTCCCCCCACAGTCATTTCTCAATATTGAATAGCAGTGTATTTAACGGAATGGAAAGATGGATACTTGGGGATAGCCTTTTTTTACACTAGAAAATTTTCCAAAAGTAATGACTTAGAAAATAAAAAGGAACAGAGAATTACCTAAAATTAACCACTTAGCTACTCTCTCCTTCAACAACTATTTAACATTTGTGGTTTTTACTTAAGGACATCAAAGTAACTTGTCAATTAAGACTTTAAACTGGAGGTACATGCTGAGGACATTTTTGCTTTTTGATTCGTTGTTTGCAGCATATGAAAATCCATTTTTGAATACCTACATTTTTGTAGTTGGAAATTATTTTTAAAAAGAAAAAAGTATAAAGCTGTTATTTATTCTGCATTTATTAATACCCTTTACTAGCTGGTATATCAATTTGGTATATATTTGTTTCTATATTTGTATTTTTAGCAGAAGAAAATACCTACACAAAAGAAAATAAGAGATTGAAATAGCTGTTGGGATAACACACACACACACACACACACACACACACACACACAGTAACAGATACTGGACAAGTTCATGGCCTCCTACTGAGAGCACCTGTAATTATTTGGAGCAGGAGTTTTCTCTCCTGTTGCTCAGCAGGACCAGGTTGGGTGCTTCTGGCAGTGATGCCTTAAGAAGCAGCTTCTATCAGTGATGATGGGAGTTGGGAGGACAAACACCCTGGCTTCCCTGCGGGTGGGGATAATCCTGAGGTGAGTTTATACCTTTTCCCAGGGAATCGAAGCTCTTTGATTAGATTCCTTCACTTCCGGTTCCCCTTTCCCTCTCCCCACTGGTGCTTGTTTAGATCACCTTCCAGATAAACTAATTACCCTCCAATTCTGGTTGCAGGGTCTTCTCCACTTAAAGCATATTATCCCGTTTGATTTCAATTACTTGACTCTTATAGAAAAAAATCAAAACTATTGTGAGTTTTTAAACTTCTTTTTGACTGCCCTGCTTATTATTATTATTATTTTTTTTACTGGAATTATATAGTTATGTTAACTTTTTCACTTTGATGTTAGATTCCCAGTTTTTAAGTGTGGTATTTGTTTATATATTTTCTACTCTGTGGAAAAAATTGAGAGCTTGGGTAAATGCCTATGAAGAAGCCAAATAAGGTGAGATAATTTTCATTATTCTGTGTTGTTTTTTTAAATCAAATCTAACAATATTACTAGTAATATCTATGAAAAAGTAAAATGACACAGTGAAATAAATTGCTGTGATTATTTTCAATTAATAGGTTTATTGCTCAATTTTCTTCTATGTGAAGCAGATACTTAGAATAAGAATTTTTCTTCACAAAATTGAATATTTTATAAAGTTTGTGATCAGTGCTTCCCTCACTCATTTATTGCCTAAATTAATAATGCTAAATTCTTTTTAGATCCCTAACTCCATAATTGTGTATCTTCTGCCTTCTAGTTACTCAGCATCCTCACAGAAACCTCTTTCCTCGGTAGACACTTGATAAATATTCACTGAATAAATATTCCTTGATTGTGGAAGCTTTCTGACCCTCCATTGTAACAAGGTTGGAATCTGGAAGACAGAAGCTGGGACAGAGACTGCCTGATTGTGGCACAAAGGAGACTCCTCATAGGGCTGGTTCTGTGGTACTTTCCTGAAAGGAATTTTTGAAAATGGACCACAGAAAAATTTTCTAATCCTCACAAAAATTTTGCAAACACCCAATTCCTTGTATTAAATTTCTTGCTGTTTAAAATGCCCAGAATATTTTCTGTTAGAATCAAGTACAAGAGGACATTATAAGCAACAGACTTCAAAGTTGGTGATTAGGAATTTATTATGTGACCTGGTTGTATTTGAAGACAGTGAAGAGCAGGATACTATTAGAGAGTGACATCAATTTCTTTAAAATATTAAGGACAGACCAAGTGGTGGATGTCATGGTCTATTATCATGGGTATGAGTTATACAAGGACTATGGAGTGAGATAGTTTCTGCAAACTCTGCTATAGATAAAATGAATCAGGGCTTTAAATTCTACACTCAAGGATATATATGATAGAAGGAGATTTGACTTTGGGTAGTAAACACACAATGCAATATAGAGATGATGTATTATAGAATTGTACACTTGAGACCTATATAATTTTATTAATCAATGTACCCCAATAAATTTAATTAAAAAAGAGAACCAAAGATTTTCCATGAAGACACTAAAAATTTTTATTTATTACTAGAGGCCTGGTGCATAAAATTCATGCACTCCGGGGAAGGGGTGTCTCTCAGCCTGGCCTGCACCCTCTCGCAATTTGGGACTCCTCAGGGGATGTCTGCCTGATTTGGACTAAGTTGCTAGTCAGACATCCCTCGCTCAGTCTTGGGCTCTCTCAGTCTGTGGCTCTCACAGTCTGGGATACCTTGCTCATTACCACCCGCCTGCAGTGGAGGCAGGAAGAGGCTCCTTGCCACCACCACTGTGCTCACCAGCTGTGAGCCCAGCTTCTGACTGGTGCTCCCCTTGTGGGAGTGCACTGACCACCAGGGGGCAGCTCCTGAATTGTGTATCTGCCCCCTGGTGATCAGTGTACTTCATAGCGACCAGTAGTTCCACTGTTGGTCAATTTGCATATTAGAGTTTTATTATATAGGATAGCCATGAGGTTTCTGTAGGTAATTTCCAGGTGCAGAATATGATTTTGGCATTTCTTAAATTTAAACATATTATTTTTTGTCTCAACCTATCTGTTGTGGAAGTTAGGATTTATTGGAAGTGTGGGAAATGAGATATGGAAGGAATACTTTGGAGGATATATATATATTTCAAGTCCAAAATTTCATAGAACTTTTCACATCAGGAGAAGCTGTCCTCTTACATTTGTCTGAGGACCTGGTCTATATTGCTTGAAGACCCTTCATTAAACTCCCATGAACTTGTTATGTGTCAGGTAGATGCCAATTCTCATTGCTTTCTCCGAAAACTAGAGTCAGAATGCCTGTTAGTTAGCAAACTGCCCCAGAGAGCAAGGAGAGGTGGAAGAGAGAGGCAGGGCATTCTAGACTGGTAGGTGGCAATTTTAATAAGCAAGGGAACTTTCATGTGAGGCTTATCTTGGTGGCAGCAAGATGAGTAGACCTCCCCACTTGCCCACCAGAATCTTGAACGTTTATACAGAGGCAATAACTGGGTTCAGTCACATATACCATCCAGATGGTTTCAGCACACACTGTTCCTTCAAGTCTGCATCCTTGAAAATAGCTCAGCTGTGGGAAAGGCAGGCAGAATATACATTGCAAGCACTGAGAAAGAGGTGGGAAGCCTCTGATTATCTGGGTTCAGCTGAGAATGGGGCTGTCAACTGGTTTCAATGTTCTCTCAATGACCTCCTCCAACAGTGCCCAATGGTGAACAGGCAGATTGTAAATTCAAATCTTAGAAGAAAAGTTTACCCATGGAAAGATTTGTAAGACTTTAGAAAAATTATGTACCAAAAGAAACTGAGGGCACTAGACCCAGGAGAGGGGAGCATGGTTTTAGAAGAGGCTCTAAGAAGTGGCTCTGCTGTAGCTTGAGCAGCTGAGAGAAGTGTGGTTTGTTAACTGGAACTAGACTAAGGGGAGCCTATGCTGGAAGAAGTTTGAGATGCCAGAAATTCCTATAGCAAAGAAGAGGAAAGAGTTCAAATGTTTAGGAAGAAAAGGCCCAGGAGACTTTCCATTTTACATAAATAACAAGGGCGACATTGATGAGGAGGGCAGCATCTTCCTTGAAGAATTCTGAGTGGCTGTCTTGGACTTGGAGGAAGATGCTGCCACTAAAACAAATAACCCGATTTTCATTTTTTCCTAATGTCTCCTACTTGTAAACAAGTTTATTTTCTCTTGATGAATTTCTTCTGCTGCAGTCAGTGTTGCACTCAGTGCTTGATCTGGTAACATCAACACATATTACATATGTAATCTTTGAGGGCATCTATAGTGTGTGCATGATAAATACAATGCTTGGTAACCTAATCCAATAACAAAGCCCTTCACTGTGCCTTGGAAGTACCAAGTCCACTTTTCTTTTCTTGTTTTTGCATTTTGGGTATGCAGTGGTAATTGAAAATATAAAGTTCCACATGGTGATACATATGACATTTGAAAAGTTGCCAAGTTACAACTCTGTTACTGTGACTTGTGTGCTGAGCAGCAGTGCAAGTAATGAGTACGGTCTTTGTTGTACACACTTGGCATTGCTGTTAAAACACAATGAGCCATAGACTTTGCATAAATAATGAGCATGGCTGTGTTTCCATAAAACTTTATTTGTGGACATTGACTTTGAATTTTATGTCATTTTGTTTAGTCATTTTTTAAAAATTTTTTAAATTAATTTTTATTAATTTTTATACATATCTCCCCATTGCCCCCCCTCCCTCCCAGGCATACCACAATCCCCAGTGTCTGTGATCATTGGTTATGCTCATATGCATGCATACGAGTCCTCTGATTGATCACCTATCTACCTCACCTAACTTTAATCTTTCTGCTGTAATTTCACAGTCTGTTTGATGCTTTATGATTTTGTCCTCCTTAGAATTATCAGTCTACTCCCTTTCTGTGCTCCTGATTCTATTATATTCACCAGTTTATTCTGTTGATCAAATTTTTAATTCACTTAATTTTTAGATTCACTTGTTGATAGATAT
>JAAGEH010000018.1:75935174-75962362 GCA_011751065.1 Lasiurus cinereus | reverse complement strand
AGAATAAACTGGTGAATATAATAGAATCAGGAGCACAGAAAGGGAGTGGACTGATAATTCTCAGGGGTTAAGGGGTGAGGGGTGTACAGGGAGAGACTGGACAAAAATCATACACCGGAGAAATCCAAAATGGTGGCATAGGTAAACACCTATACTGCTGCCTCGCACAACAATTTCAAAACTACAACTAAAAGACAGAACGGACATCATCCAGAACCACAGGAAAGCTGGCTGAGTGGAAGTTCTTCAACTAGAAGGAAAGAGAGGGGCTCACAGAGACCCAGAGGAGCTGCAAAAAGCTGAGGTACGGAGACGCGCGCGAGGAGAGAGCGGGTGCCGGAGTACCTGGCTGGCTTTCTCTGGCGGGAGGGAGACGGAGACTCTCAAGGCTTTGAACCCCTTGTCCTGCGACACTAAACCCCAGATCCAGCCGAAACTCATACGGGGGGAGTTTGGACTGTGAAAAGGGAGAAGTGCACGGAAATTTAGGGGAGTTGCAAAGGATCGGAGGTCTGGTCGCGCACGGCACCACGCGGAGGACAGATTGCTGATTGTGCCGCTGGCTTTTGCGAGTGGGCGGGAGACAGACCCTCCGAACTGTGCCACTTCTGACTCCACTAAGCCCCTGTTTTGGGCGAAACCCTGGAGACCTAGACTCCTGTGGTCCTGGTTCGCAAGGGAGCCGGAAAGGCAGAGGTTAGAGGCAATGAGGGTGCGCGCGTGCACAAGGACAGCTCCAGCCATTACCCAGTCACGTGAGACTCAGGGGCCGTGGAGGGCGGGGCCTACTGGAAGGCAAGGCCGTCCCTTAAGCCCTGAGACTCCACCCCTCCCAAGCTCAACAGAGGCTTCTGCGGCTGAATCCAGCACAGAAGTTTCCCCGGCACAGTGAAAATGCCGAGACAAGGGAAGGGATTACAAGCAAAAGAAATTGAGGAAAAAAAACGACTGGATATAGAGTTCAAAACCACGCTTATAAGGTTTTTCAAGAATATGCTAGAAAAGATGGATAAATTTAGTGAGACCCAAGAGGAGATGAAAAATACACTGACTGAAATAAAAACTATTATACAGAGTCCTAACAGCAGACTAGAGAAAGGCAAGGATCAAGTCAAAAATTTGAAATATAAAGAAGTAGAAAACATTCAACTGGAAAAGCAAGAAGAGAAAAGAATCCAAAAATGTGAAGATAATGTAAGGAGCCTCTGGGACAGCTTCAAGCATACCAACATCAGAATTGTGGGGGTGCCAGAAGAAGAGAGAGAGCAAGATACTGAAAACCTGTTTAAAGAAATAGTGACTGAAAACTTCCCACATCTGGTCAAAGAAATAGACTTACAAGTCCAGGAAGCACACAGAACCCCAAAGAAAAGGAATCCAAAGAGGACTACACCAAGACACATCATAATTAAAATGCCAAGAGCAAAAGAGAAAGAGAGAATATTAAAAGCAGCAAGAGAAAAACAGTTTATTACCTACAAGGGAGCACCCATACGACTGTCAGCTGATTTCTCAAGAGAAACGATGCAGGCCAGACGGGAGTGGCAAGAAATATTCAACGTGATGAACAACAAGAACCTACAACCAAGAATAATCTATCCAGCAAAGCTATCATTCAGAATTGAAGGGCAGATAAAGAGCTTCACAGAGAAGAAAAAGCTAAAGGAGTTCATCAACTCCAAACCAGTATTATATGAAATGCTGAAAGGTACTCTTTTAGAAGAGGAAGAAGAAAAAGGTAAAAGACAAAAAATTATGAACAACAAATACACATCTATCAACAAGTGAATCTAAAAATTAAGTGAATTAAAAATGTGATCAACAGAATAAACTGGTGAATATAATAGAATCAGGAGCACAGAAAGGGAGTAGACTGATAATTCTCAGGAGGACAAAAATCATAAAGCATCAAACAGAATGTGAAATTACAGCAGAAAGATTAAAGTTAAGTGAGGTAAATAAGTGATCAATCAAAGGACTTGTATGCATGCTTATAAACATAACCAATGATCACAGACACTGGGGGTTCGGGGTACTCCTGGGAGGGAGGGGGGGCAATGGGGAGATATGTATAAAAATTAATAAAAATTAATAAAAATTAATTAAAAAAAAGAATTTGGATGAGCCCAAACCAGTTTGGCTCAGTGCATAGAGCATCAGCCTGCGATCTGAAGGGTCCCAGGTTCGATTCTGGTCAAGGGCATGTACCTTGGTTGCGGGCACATCCCTAGCAGGAGGCATGCAGGAGGCAGCTGATCCATGTCTCTCTCATCAATGTTTCTAACTCTTTATCCCTCTCTCTTCCTCTCTGTAAAAAAATCAATAAAATATATTAAAAAAAAATCATACACCTATGCATGAGGTCAATGGGAGGGAGGTAAGGGCAGAGGGAAGGGTGGGAGCTGGGTGGAGGGGTGTATGGAGGGGAAAAAAGAGAAAGAAATGTAATAATCTGAATAATAAAAATTTAATAAAAAATGTCTAAACATGATATACATTTTTTATTTTTTATAAATCTCTTTTAATAATTAATTTTTAAATATATTTTTATTGATTTCAGAGAAGAAGAGAGAGAAATATCAATGTGAGAAAGAATCATTAATCTGCTGCCTCATGCACGCCCCTTATTGGTGATTAAGCCCATAATTGAGGCATGTGCCCTTGACTGGAATTGAACCTGGTATCCTTCAGTCCATAGGCAGATGCTCTATACACTGAGCAAATCCAGCTAGGGCTAAAACACAATATACATTTTATATAACAGTAATAATAAAACATGCCAAAACCAGGTTGGCTCAGTGAATGGAGCATCGGCCTGCGGACTGAAAGGTCCCAGCTTCGATTCCGGTCAAGGGCATGTACCTTGGTTGTGGGCACATCCTCAGTGCAGGAGGCATCTGATTGATGTTTCTAACTCTCTCTATCTCTCCTTTCCTTTCTGAAAAAAAAATCAATAAAATATATTTTAAAAAATAATAAAAGAAATACCAATGTACCTACTATTAAGTCTAAAAAAGGCAAGTGCTAATAGCTACATACTTGACTTTTTAAACTCATGCTTTTACCATTCACAGTTTTCTATGATGTTTACTGCAACTACCCTTTTCTAAACATAGATTCTCTTTCTCAGGTTAAGGAAGTTCCCTTCCTTCCTTAGTTCCCTAAGAGGTTCTCTCGTACTTGTCTTTTCAGTCTATTGGTCTGGAGCTGGGGTTTCCCTTATCCTACTCTGCTGACCTACTCCTGTGGCCATGCCTGTGTCTGGGGTCAAGTGTTGGAGGAGAGAGAAAGGAGGCTCTCTAGCCCACCCTCTTCTGATCATCTCTGCCCTGACTGAAGAGAAAGTTCCCCCTTCTCACAGTGGAGGCAAGTCTGGGCCCTGGCTATACCAGTGGTGCTCCTGCTTCTAGCACTGCAGTGGGATGCCCTGGGGGCTGGGGTGAGAGAACAAAGAAAACAAGGGAGATCCTCACCCAAGTTTCTCTGTGTGTTAGGCGACTCCGTTTCCATTCTTTAAGACAGAACCTGAGGATCTGGAGCTCTCTCTAATATTCCCAGGTATCTGAACTTCTATATTTTGAGCTGCCTTGAGTCCAGATTGGGTGGTACCTTGAGATAAAAAATAAACTAATCATTAATTTAGTGGTATTTCAAATTCTGGTATCTCCTCTCCCCGCCCCCCACAATCTACCTGCTTTCATTTACTCTTCAGAATCCATGCATTCTGTCCATTTAGTGGGTCAGACAGGGTATAGTGTGCCTGCTCCTTACCCAGAATTGAAACTGGCAAGTTGAACTTATTTTTTCAGCTCCACCCAGGGTGAAGGTCTAGCTCTTCTTTTCCCCTTTTCTTCTGGGGTCCAGTGTTTAGCTAGTGAACCTTATGAAGGTATTGCCTTCCCTTTACAAATCCTTCTCTTATATGGAGGCATTCACCTTGATCTTCTACCCTACTTACCCTCCTGGCTTTATCTCTTGCCCTCTGTGTTCAAACCCAGGGACGATGCCTGCTTCAATGTTTTGCATAGCTCTCTGGATTCCACTTTTCTTTCCTGCTTCTTCCCTTTGAGAATATTCCTTATTTCAATGTGAATTAGGCTATGCATTGAAAAGGTTTTTCAATATTTTGTATAGCATTATTAATGTTTTCCATATGGAGGGTTTTAAAAATACCTATAGCCACCACAGTGGCTTTGATTGATTTTTCTCTAAATAAAACTGAAGGGTGGTTTTTATGTGATGTGGACACTATTCCAGGGAAGAGTAACTTCTAGTTATAGTGTCTTAATGAGTTAAGATCTCATGAGCTCTTTCTTTATATCTAATATGCTATTTATTTTTATTTATCTAGCTGGCATATTTTTCTGGGATATTTTGTAAAGGTTTATGACAAAAAGAAGTCAAACTGACATACAAATCCATGATTTGAATATATGGTTCTATGATAAAATTCATGAATCAGAGGGGATTTTGAGAGAAAATTCACTCTAAAATCGGACCTATGATTGTGGCATAGGACAAAAGGCATGGCTTCCAGATTTTAAAGTTATGGGTTGGTTGGTTGAAGAATTGAAGATGGGAAAAGCCGGTTATTTTCTATTATGCCTAGAGGGTAGCAGTACATGTCTGGTTCCTAATAAAAGCCAGTGATGCTCACCGTGATTTACAAGAAGAGTATTTCAGGAATGGTGAAATACTTAAAGACAGCATTTTTAGGACATCTCCATCATTGCAGAATGGCTCCCTGTGGCAAAATTTCTTTCAAAGGCTTATGAACCTGATAATTCTTCAGTAAGGATTCCACAGGACAGGGGATTAGGTATCTCTGGAAAACCCAGAGGGGCAGTTGCTGAATAAGATGTAATTTTAGGATTTTAAATTAGGTTGGACCAAGCCTATAGGGTAATTGAGTCCAGTATTCTTGGAACACTGAAAAGTTAATGTTTGTGACTTTGCCTTTTTAGTGAATTTATTGGGGTGACACTGATTAACAAAATTATACAAGTAGGTGCACAATTCTATAACACATCATGTGTATACTGTATTATGTATTCACCACCCCAAGTCAAGTCTCCTTCCAACACCATTTAACCCCCCTATGGCCCATCGAACTCTTCTCCCTCCCCCCAAATTACCACAGTTTTCTGTATCCATGAATTTTTTTTCTCAATCCCTTCACCTCCCAGTCGTTCCCTCTCCTCCAACAACTGTCAGCCCGATCTCTATCTATGAGTCTGTCTCTATTTTGCATATTAGTTTATTTTGTTCATTAGATTCTACATATAAGTGAAATCATACGTGGAATCTATGTCTTTCCCTGATTGACTTATTTCACTTAGCACAATGCTCTCTAGGTCTATCTATGCTGTCACAAAGGGTAAATGTTCCTTTTCTTTATGGTTGATTAGTATTCCATTGTGTAAATGTATCACAGCTTTTGTATCCATTCATCTACTGATGGGCACTTGGGCTGCTTCCAGATCTTGGCCTACTGTAAATAATGCTGTAATAAATATATGGGTGCATATATTAATTTGATTTAGTTTTTTCAGGTTTCTTCGGATAAATTCCCAAAATTGGAATTGTGGGTCATAAAGCAGTTCCATTTTTAATTTTTGGGGGGTAACTACATACTACTTTCCGTAGTGGCTGCACCAGTCTGCATTCCTACCAAGGAATGCACAAGGATTCCCTTTTCTCCACATCCTCGAAAACACCATCTCTAGTTGGATCTTTTTCATCTCCTCTTGGGACTCCCTAACTTTATTCAACTTTTCTACGATATTCTTGAAAAATCTTATAAGCATGGTTTTGAACTCTATATCCAGTCGTTTGTTTTCCTCCATTTCTTTTGTTTGTGATCCCTTCCCTTGTCTCGACATTTTCACTATGCCAGGAGAACTTCTATGTTGGATTCAGCCTTATGATATCAGACTTGCAAAACCTCAAAAGCCTCTCTGTTGAGCTTGGGAGGGGTGGAGTCTCAGGGCTTAAGGGACCACCTTGTCTTCCAGTCGGCCCTGCCCTCTACGGCCCCTGAGTCTCACGTGACTGGGTAATCGCTGGAGCGGTCCCTGTGCGTGCACCCTCTCTTGCAGTGCCTCTAGATTGCTGCCCCTCCGGCTCCCCTGCGCTCTGGGACCATATGAGTTTGGGTCCCCAGGGTTTCGCCTGAAACCGGGGTTTAGTGGAGTTAGAAATGGCACAATTGGGAGGGTCTGTCTCCCACCCAGTCATGAAAGCCAGTGGCACAATCAGCAGTCGGTCCTCTGTGCGCAGTGCCGTGCGCGCCACCAGATTTCTGATCTTTTGCGACTCCTCTAAATTTCTGTGCACTTCTCCCTTTTCACAGTTCAAACTCCCCTGATATGAGTTTCAGCTAGATCTGGGGTTTAGTGTCATAAGATAAGGGGTTCAATGCCATTGGGAGTCTCCATTTTCCTCCCGCCAGAGAAAGCTAGCCAGGTTCCTCGGCACCTGCTCTCTGCACGCATGTATCTCCATACCTCAGCTTTTTTCAGCTCCTCTGGGTCTCTGTGAGCCCATCTCTTTCTTTCTAGTTGTAGAATTTCCACTCAGCCAGCTTTCCTGTGGTTTTGGATGATGTCCATTCTGTCTTTTAGTTGTAGTTTTGAAATTGTTGTGCAAGGCAGCAGTGTAGGTGTTTACCTATGCCGCCATCTTGGATTCTAGTAAAAAAAAAAATCTTATACTTGCTCTCTAACTCGAGGCTCACTGGCAGAAGTTATGTACCCCATATTACCCTTTATTGCTTTTCTGTCTGTATTTAATCTAAAGAGAAAATTTGAAGGGGGACATACACTAAGTTGTGAAAGAAGGTGTGGCAGACAGATTTTAAGATGGCTTCTTCCCATTACCTTTGGTATGTATGCCCTTCTATACCTAGATTTATTGTTAATTAAGTAAAAAAATACGAAAATGTATGGTTTCACTTTAGTGTCATGAACCAAACAATTTTATAGTATTTTAAGGTATGAAATCTAGCCTGGGGATTTTAGTGAAAAATTAGATTTGAAAAACTTGTTGAATTTGCTTTTTAATTAGAATTCATTTTGTTTGCATTTTATTGCAGATTAATTTTTAATTATTTAAGATTAAATAAATGGATCAAACTTGAAATGAAGTAACTTTACCATAAGAAATAGCTATTTCTAAATGTGAAATGAGGAACAAAATGCTAATTTCACCTGACATGTCACTAAGAGATTAGCTAAGAAAAAAAAATAAAGAATGCCTTGGAGGAAAATTTAATTTATATTAAAGCAAAAATCAAGAACACATGTTAATTTAAGTAGGCAAGCTTGTAGCTTAGATTTTCTAACTGAAGAGAAGTAACCAAAAAGTTTGGAAGTTGAAGGCAACAATTAATCTTCATTGTTGCCCAATTTATTTTGTGTTCTAATTGTTGTAGCATTTAGGCTTCTTTACAAGTAGTATATTATTTATTCAGTCTTTGTTAGAAAGCCATTAAGATTTAACAAAGTTTTCTCTTTGATAATTTTATATAAGTTCTTTTCACAATGTATGAATATAAGCATCTAATACTATAAAATCCAGAGTAACTTCTCTGTTTCTCATACATTTTTGATATGTTGTTTTTAATTTTTATTTAGTTAAAATATTTTATAATTTCCCTAAACACTTCAATTTTGGACCATAATTTATTTAGAAGTTTTTTTTAAAACTTCTAAATATATAAGAATGTTCCTGATACCTTTCTGTAACTTTTGTTGTGGTATAATTTTGAGATGGCTTGAGAACATACTTGCTTTGATTTTAGTTATTTTATCTTTGTTGAGGTTTGTTTTATGACAAACCCTAACATGTACACTTCAAAAGAATATTGAATTCTGTTCTTGTTTGCTCTAAGAATTACATTATATGCTCTGAACTATGTTAAAATGACAGAGGACAGGATTATAAAGTAGAACCCATAATGTGCAATATAAAAGACAAGAGAAGTTGGAAACTGGAAAATATGGTTATGGGATAATGTCACATATACTGATAAGATTATTATGTTACATCTTATAACAGTAGAGAAGCATTGGCAGTATGGTTTGGTACTGTTAGCTCACGTTTTATGATTTATACTTCAAAACAAACTGTAAGCTCTTTGAGTGGAGGGACTATGTGGCTTAGAGCATAGTGGAACTTACACACAGCAGGCACTGAACAGATTCACAGAGATTACTTAGTACTGAATTTGTTTTTCTTGGATTTTTTTTGTAATTCAGTGGGAGGCTGATATTCCCTTACTGCTTAAGTGTATTCCTACTTTATACATAATAACAGGAGTTAAAATCTAAGTGCCTCTAGATGGATACCTGAAATAGTTTCCTATAAAGGAATAAATAACACTTTACTAATTCTATACATGAGGATTTGTGATGTGATTACAGCAAACCTGACTCAACACGGAAGAATGTAACCATACCTATGGTAGACTATGAAGGCTCTAAACGGTTCCCTGTCTCTCCCTCAACCTATGAACATAGAAATGCTCATTATTTATGCTTGGATTCCTCCAGTAAACATGTGCCTCATTTGGCAGAAGGGGTAATTTTTCTGTAATCAAAGCAAGAACATGAGAGAGAAGAAAATTGAACTGTTAATCTCTCAATGACATCAAGAGTACATTGTTTTTCTCATCTATGAAATGTGGGTTAGGGGCTACATAAGATTCTTTCTAATTCTAATTCTAACTTTATGGTGCTAGAAGACAATGCAGGGCTTGCACATTTGCAATTTGCTATCAGAAAGCTTTTAAGTTAGAGGAAATGTCCTGGAAATATAGGATGTGGTAGGGCACTAAAATGAGAGGAAGGTGGTAAGTGATGGGCAGCCTGAGGGCACTAAGGGCCCAGTATGTGTACGAAACTGAGTACTAAAGACAAGGACAAACACTAAATTTCACATAGGTCTAGGAAGATCAGCTGAATTCTCTATATCTCAGATTCTACATGTACTAATAGATATAATCACTCAAATACACCATATATTTGTAAACAATAATTATATTAATGCCAAATATAAATTCTAACTATTAAAATATTATAAAAAAAACCTAATGGAATATATTTCCAAACAAAAAGATGACAGCTGTTCTATACAGAGATAAATACCTATTTAACATTACTCAGCCTTCTGGAAGAAATTTGGGCTTATTTCCAAGAGGTCTAAGTAGATTCCCAATTTCATTTTCCTAAATTTGATAAATTATGCAAGCATTTCCTGGAATCTATCTTGGTCATTAAATTTTTTTTCCTGAAGTTTTCCAGAGCAGACACTTGCTTTATATAATTCTTGTGTATTTATCATTAGGTATAGCAATTTACCAGCTCATTTATCATTTCATGGCAATCTGTTGTGGTTCTTCCTTTATCAACTCAAGCTAAAAATCATCCATTTTCACTGAGTCGAGGACACTTAGATTCTAGAACCCTACCAATAGCGAAATTTCTCTCTTAGGAGTTGTAGATTACTACCTTGTCATACAATCAAATAGCCTCCTAGAAAGACAGGTAACTTGTTATATTGATCATAAGAGTTACCCATATTCTGGGTATGGGATATTTTGATTATATTCTACAGTTTTTAGCTAGCTGTTACAGAAACTTTCAAGGTTGAGTAGATAGAGATTGTCTATTTCATGTACCATCTATGAGGAACTTGGCAAAGATTTCTTAATGAAATGCTTTAATGAAAAACGCCTTTATAGTATCTATATGTTTTTGGGAAACATTATAAGTATGAAAGATTACTTTTAATGGTTAGTGACTTTTTAGGCATTCATCAAAAGTTAAAAAATCTATACTGTGGGCCTTCAAAATAGTAATAAATGTGTTTTACTACAAAGTCTATTAATAGCTTTGATAAGGCTTATTAAAACAATTCTGGGAAATGGAAACTTAATTAGATGCCTGACTCAATTTAAAAGCGATTTTCAAGTACCATTCTCTAAAACATTAACTTCACACAGTTTCAGCTGGAGTCCAAGATTAGCTGAGGCACATTTATGACAATTATCCCCTAATAAATATACGGAATCACTGTTCATAGATGCCGTCCACTACTGGTTTCTGCACCTTGCCGTAGTTGCTTCATCCTCAAGATCAAAGCTGACCTGAAGATGTTGTGTGAGTCTGCTAGTGTGAAGAGATGTAGCTCTCTGCAACAGGAGGGCTCTCAGAGGGCTCATCCTGCGCAAGGGCCAGTGCTTCCTCCCTCATCAATATTTTCTGTAGTTCCATGTTGGGAGACCTGGAGTTGGTGTTGGAATAGGGTCCTGAGAAAGGAATAGGCTGGTTTGCTAGTCCAGGCTTGGGTAGTAAGTTGTTGGGGACTGATGAGCAACGGTGTTGAAGAGGTAAATGGGGATGAGATCATAAAGCACCTTGAATCCATGCTAAGGAGTTTGTGGGAAACACATTTCCTAGTATAAGGAACTTGAAGTCTTTTAAAAAACAAACAAACAAATACTCCTGATCATAGAAATATATAACAAAACTGGATGATTTTGAAAAGTACCATTTATTAGTAGTGAGGACGTTTCTCCTTACTCCTGATGTTTCCTCCGGAGGAGGCTGAAACTACATTTCTCTCCCAGCTCTTCACTGTTGTTCCAGTTGAAAGAGGTGGCTGATCTCTCTGGCCATTTTTCGAAGTGAAACCATGATCGTGTACCCACTATCTTTTCATGCAGGAAGTCTAAACCTGTGTATGATCCCTTTGTGAAAAGGCCATTTCATTCTCTCATAAAGCTTTCTATTTTTATGTAGTCTCTGTGAATTATTACAGTGATCATTTGGTCTCCATCAGGTTCTCTTTCTCTTATTTCTAAATTTGTTCAGAATTTGGAAAGACAACAAATATTTTTTGCGCCTCCAGGGAGACCCCAGCAACAATATGGATTAAAATTTGCAAGGTTGTTTGGTTGCCAGGCCCTCAGACTATTCTTGTTACTGACATCATGATTCAGGTCCTCTTCACACTTCAAATGTGCTCAATGCTTCTGCCCTGGTATAAGTGTACTTCATAATTTTTATATTAATAAGAATAAAATATCCTTGACAATTAGAGAAGAATTATGGAATTTTAAGGTATAGATTTTAAATAAATGTGCTCTTGTGTAGAATTTTCTTAACCCATGATTGTACAAAAGTGGAGTTATACACAGTTTCTATAGAAAACAAATATGTTGACTTTAGTTGACCTTTACTAGGGCCATATCATCTATGAGGAATTTAGGAAATATTTTTATTTTTAAATAAATATTTTTATAAATATTTAAATAAATAAATAAATAAATACATTTCTAAATAATATTTAGAACAAAGGATTATTATTATTATTATTATTATTATTATTATTTTGCTGACAGATGGAATATTCTGTGCATATTTTTTTTCCTAGCTTAAAATTATTATTTTTTCTATTTTTTTCCTATTTGAGAGATCCATGAATTTTTTTTTTTTCCAAGTCCAAGAAGTAGAAAGCCCTGTTGTGGCCATTTAAGTGTTCCTATCTGCTTGTCTTCATTTGAACAAGCATAGGCTGGGAAGGGACATATGGAAATATTAATAGGTGCTATGAAGAAAGCTCCTTCATAGGTGCTATGAAGAAAGCTCTCCAAGGGTGATCATCCTAACAGCAGCAACAGAATTGCCTAGAAAATTGTTAGAAATGCAAATTTTTGGGCTCCCACCCTAGATCTACTGAATCAGAAACTGCAATGGGACTTAGTCATCTTGAGGTTTTACAAGCCCTCTGGGTGACTCTGATATTTGCTAACATTTGTGACGCTCTGCCCCTGCCAGAGGAAACAGCTCTTTGCGAGATCATCAGCAGGGAGCATCCAGCTCATTTGGGAACATCCATGGGCTTGCCGCCTGTCTGCTTCTCTACATTTTTTTAATGCAAGGCCGAGGGCACACAGCCCGTTTCTGAGATGAGCAATTGTTACACCGTTGGTTGTGAGGAATCACCTGCTCTTAACTTCAATAAGATTCCAGTTATTTTCTGAGTACTACTACTTGCCAGGAAATGTGCTAGGCTCAGTGAATACAGGAGTGAACAAAAAGGAAGTGTCTCTGCCCTCCTGGATTGTACTGTTTAATGAAAAGAATGGTAAGAAGTAGGCAAACATGCTCTGGTTGGTTTGGCTCAGTGGATAGAGCATCTGCCTGCGGACTGAAGGGTCACGGTCATTTCCAGTCAAGAGCATATGTCCTGGTTGTGGGCTCAATCCTCAGTAGGGAGTGTTTAGGAAGCAGCCGGTCAATGATACTCATCATTGATGTTTCTATTTCTCTCTCCCTTTCTTTTCCTCTCTGAAACCAATAAAAATATATTTAGGCAAACAAACAGAAATGATTACAGATCGTGTGATGAGGTTTAGGAGAGAAAAAGCAGAGTGTGGATCTACTTACAGAGTGTGGTGAGGAACCAGGTGCCTGCTGTGTTAGAAGCTGCTCAAGTTCCTGAGATACAAATGAGTTTCCTAAAAACTAATGGAAAACCAATGTGAATACAATGTGATGAGCTATTGAAGACTGGCATGAGATGAACTTGAATTTGTAGGCAGGGACTAAGTCATTCTACTCCATAGGGTTAGTCTAGGTACCTCCCACTGCCTAATGCTTATGAATATCAAACCTATTCTTTTCTCTTATGATAAGAATCCAATTGCCTAGCTTAAATGTAAGGCTACAAATACTGGTCCTTGTTTATGTTTTCCTGTGTGGATCAGTACCCTTGGACACTATCTTAGCTTTGTCTTCAAGACTTTGGTTTTTCAGATATTAGTGTATAATATCATTCTCCCCCAATCTACTTATTTTTTAGAACCTTTTATTACAATTAGGCCCAAAGTCATTTCATTGGCTATACTGCTACATAAAAAATTATGCCACAACCTGGCCAGCATGACTCAGTGGTTGAGCGTATACCTATTGAACCAGGAGGGCACGGTTCAATTCCCAGTCAGGGCACATGCTCGGCTTGTGGGCTCGATCACCAGTGTTGGGTGTGCAGGAAGCAGCCAATCAATGATTCTCTCTCATTGATGATATTTCTATCTCTCACTCTCCCTTCCTCTTTGAAATCAATAAAAAATATATTAAAAAGAGAAAAAAAGCCATAACAGAAGTTTAAAACAACAAATATTTATTATCTCACAGTTTCTGTAGCACAAGAATAGAGGAATGGCTTCTGGGTAGTTTCCGGCTTGGGTCTCTGATGAGGTTGCAGTCAGCTGTAGCCATTTGAAGGCTTGACTGATCTTGGAGGATCTACTTTTAAGGTCACTTACATGATTGTTTGCAAAAAGTCTCTGTTCCTCACAACATACGTCTCTCCACTGGGCTCCTCATAACATGACATCTGGCTTCTCCAGAAGCAAATAATCCAAGAGGAAGAAGAACCAAGATAGAAGCTGTGATATCTTTTATAACCTGATTTTAGAAGAGACATGCCATCACTTCTACCATATTCTATTGATCACACAGAATAACACTGGTACAATGTGAGCAGGGATTATACAAGAATATGTACATCAGGAGGCAGGAATCACTGGGGGTACTTCTGGAAAAGGCCATCACATGGATTTCAAGTTAATATTACTAGCTCTTGAGGGATAATCCAAGATGGTGGCATAGGTGAGCACCTAAACTGCTGCCTTGCACAACAATTTCAAAACTACAACTAAAAGACAGAACGAACATCATCCAGAACCACAGGAAAGCTGGCTGAGTGGAAATTCTACAACTAGAAGGAAAGAGAGGGGCTCATGGAGACCTATAGGAGATGCAAAAAACTGAGATACAGAGACGCGTGGGTGGAGAGAACAGGTGTTGGATTGCCTGGCTGGCTTCATCTGGCAGGAGGCTTCCAACTGCACTGAACTCCTTATCCTACAGCACTGAATCCCAGGTCTGGCCGAAACCCATATGGGGGGAGTTTGGACTGTGAAAAGGGAAAAGTGCATGGAAATTTAGGCGAGTCTCAAGGGCAGAAGTCTATAGGCACGCACTTGCTGTGCGCAGAGGATGGACTGCTGCTCATGCCGCTAGCTTGTGGGCTGGAGACAGAGCCTACAGACTGTGCCACTTCTAACTCTACTAAACCCCAGTTTTGGGCGAGACCCTGGGGACCCAGACTCATATGGTCACAGAGCGCAGAGGAGCCGGAAAGGCAGTGGTCTATATACACTGCACCTGCACACAGGGACTGCTCCAGTGATTACCCAGGGTCACGTGAGACCCAGGGACTGTGTAGCGCGGGGCCTACTGGAAGGCAAGGTGGTCCGTTAAGCCCTGAGACTCCATCCATCCCAAGCTCAACAGAGAGGCTTTTGCAGTTTTTCAAGTCTTATGTCATATGGCTGAATCCAACAGAGAAGTTCTCCCAGCATAGTAAAAATACGGAGACAAAAGAAGAGATCACAAACAAAGGAAATGGAGGAAAACAAATGACTGGATATAGAGTTCAAAACCATGCTTGTAAGGTTTTTCAAGAAGCTCCTAGAAAAGATGGATAAATTTAGCAAAACCCAAGAGGAGATGAAAAAGGATCAACTAGATATGAAAAAGGACCAACTAGAGATAAAAATGGACCAACTAGAAATTAAACATACACTCTCTGAAATAAAAAAATATTATACAGAGACCTAACAGCAGAAGCATTAAAAATTAGTTAATTAGTTATTAGGAGAAGCTAACTAATTTTTAATGCTTGCCTAGAGGAAGGCAAGAATCAAGCCAAAATTTGAAATATAAAGAAGCAGAAAACACTCAACTGGAAAAGCAAGAAGAGAAAAGAATCCAAAAATGTGAAGATAATGTAAGGAGCCTCTGGGACAACTTCAAGCTTACTAACATCAGAATTGTGGGGGTGCCAGAAGAAGAGAGAGCAAGATACTGAAAACCTATATGAAGAAATAATGACTGAAACTTACCACATCTGGTGAAAGAAATAGACTTACAAGTCCAGGAAGCACACTGAACCCCAAATAATGGAATCCAAAGAGGACCACACCAAGACCCATCATAATTAAAACACCAAGAGCAAAAGACAAAGAGAGAATATTAAAAGCAGCAAGAGAAAAACAGTTCATAACCTACAAGGGAGCACCCATACGATTGTCAGCTGATTTCTCAACAGAAACGATGCAGGACAGACGGGAGTGGCAAGAAATATTCAACGTGATGAATAGCAAGAACCTACAACCAAGAATAATCTATCCAGCAAAGCTATCATTCAGATCTGAAAGGCAGATAAAGAGCTTCACAGATAAGAAAAAGCTAAAGGAGTTCATCAACTCCAAACCAGTATTATATGAAATGCTGAAAGGTACTCTTTAAAAAGGGGAAGAAGAAAAAGGTAAAGATAAAAATTATGAACAACAAATACATATCTATCAACAAGGGAATCTAAAAATTAAGTGAATTAAAAACTTGATGAACTGAATAAACTGGTGAATATAATAGAATCAGGGGTATAGAAAGGGAGTTGACTGATAATTCTCAGGGGGAAAGGGGTGAAGGGGGTGAAGGGAGAGACTGGACAAAAATCATACACCTATAGATGAGGTCAACGGGAGGGAGGTAAGGGTAGAGGGAAGGTTGGGAGCCAGGTGGAGGGGAGCTATCGAGGGGGAAAAAGAGAAACAAATGTATTAATCTGAACAATAAAGATTTAATTAAAAAATATTATTAGCTCTTCCACTTACTAGTCACATGTATGTGTGCCTCTATATATGCCCTGAAAGAGGTCCTTTTTACCTCTGTTTCTCATCTATGATTTCTAACTGTGGATGTGCTTACCCCAAAATTTTGCCTGCCAACCTGTCTTTTCTTTGATTGTTTTGTTTTTGGCTTAAAACAATGATGTTATGGCAGCAGTGACAGCCGTTGAGTATGGGAACAGTCCAGAGCAACACTGAGAAACACAAAAAGCATTTGAAGCTTAAAATGAGTTATGAGGGAAGATCATATATATTTCCAAATATTAGTCTTGATCATGCCTCTTTCAATGGAGCCTGTGAGACTTTGTTTAACAGACAAATGAAGGAGCTATTAAATGCTTAATTATAATCAATTAGTTTCATAAGAACTTGAGATAATAAACTTTTGGTGCTTTTTTGTGTGTAATAATAACATATGGGTAGAAATTAGAGTATACTGGTACTCTATACCTTACTGATATTCTCTTGTTATTTGCATTTATCACCCTATAGTTTTATTGCTACAACATATGTATGAACTAATTTTTCTCAATTGATTTGTAAATATTTTAGGTATTACATTATAAAGCAAAGCAATGCAAAAATTCTGATAGAGTTTAAATGGGTAGATTTGGGAGATAACATCATTTCTATAATTATAATTATTCATGAAGTCTGAAAGTGATACATGAATGAAGATTAGTCTGGTTGAAGTAAAATAATTTGGTTTTTATTTATGGCCATTTCATACTAACTAATTTTTAATGCTTCATTAAACAAAAAAGTTTAAAATGTAAAATTAAATTTGGTACCATTAGGGTAGTAAATATTGAGGTGAAGAAAATAAGAGTGTGTGTGTGTGTGTGTGGGGTGGGGGCGAAAGAACCCTTTTTGGTTTATTTCTCTTAAGGAATTTAAAATCTAGTATTAGCATTATATATGCACATTTTTTATTTTTTTTAAGTAAAATTAGAACTCTCTGGCAAGGACTGAGCTTTATTTATATTTTATCCATCCTACTGAAAACAATATATAGAACACATGAAATGCTTCATAAAATAATGAAGAATATGAGAAACTCTCTATGACCCTGGGTCAAGATAAACTGAGGAACAGACTATAAATAATAAATACTCAATTGAAATGAATACATTGATATTAGAAAGTGTGGTAAATGTGTTTTTAACACAAAGGGTGGTAAAAATGTGTTTCCGAAAAAATGTGAGGGATCTTCCATTCAGTCTCACAAGAGAGTAAGATGTGGCCACAATTAGAACTATGTTTCTGTCTATATAGGTTAGCTGAGCATGTTTGAAAAGTGGGTAGGATCAGGTAAAAATATTCTGTTAGCTTCTCCTAAGCTCTGCATGGAGTTGTTCTAGTGATATTAAACATACCTAATAATTAATTAATGAATTCATTTATTAACAATATTTTTTTTATTGATTTTAGAGAGAAAGGGAGAGGGAGAGAGAGAGAGAGAGAAACATCAATGATCAAAGAGAATCATTGATTAGCTGACTCCTGCATGCTCCCTCACTGGGGATAGAACCTGCAACCCAGGCATGTACCCTCAATCAGAATTGAACATGGGGACCCTTTAGTCCTCAGGCCAATACTCTATCCACTGAGCCCAAGTGGGAAGGGCCACCCAACCCTTTATATTGGGAAGTCACCTATGTGCTTCTGAAATGCATAAAGGATTGGTAAAAATAAATGTACTATATCTAGTAAGTTTTCAACAATGTTTTCCAAAATAGCAAAGATACATTCACAGCTACAATATATAGGTTGATTGGAATTTTATAAGGTAAAGCTAATAATTCATTTCTACTAATCATGCATTTTATTATTTATTTATTTATTTTATTTATTTTCTAATCATGCATTTTAAAGTCTAGGTTCTTTATTTATTTTTAATTTTTAATTAATTTTTATTAATTTTTTATACATATCTCCGCATTGTCCCCCTCTCTCCCAGGCACACCCCAACCCCCCAGTGTCTGTGATCATTGGTTATGCTTATATGCATGCATACAAGTCCTTTGATTGATCACTTATCTACCTCACCTAACTTTAATCTTTCTGCTGTAATTTCACAGTTTGTTTGATACTTTATGATTTTTGTCCTCCTGAGAATTATCAGTCTACTCCCTTTCTGTGCTCCTGATTCTATTATATTCACCAGTTTATTCTGTTGATCAAATTTTTAATTCACTTAATTTTTAGATTCACTTGTTGATAGATATGTATTTGTTGTTCATAATTTTTTATCTTTTACCTTTTTCTTCTTCCTCTTCTAAAAGAGTACCTTTCAGCATTTCATATAATACTGGTTTGGAGTTGATGAACTCCTTTAGCTTTTTCTTCTCTGTGAAGCTCTTTATCTGCCCTTCAATTCTGAATGGTAGCTTTGCTGGATAGATTATTCTTGGTTGTAGGTTCTTGCTGTTCATCACGTTGAATATTTCTTGCCACTCCCGTCTGGCCTACATCGTTTCTGTTGAGAAATCAGCTGACAGTCGTATGGGTGCTCCTTTGTAGGTAATGAACTGTTTTTCTCTTGCTGCTTTTAATATTCTCTCTTTGTCTTTTGCTCTTGGTATTTTAATTATGATGTGTCTTGGTGTGGTCCTCTTTGGATTCCTTTTATTTGGGGTTCTGTGTGCTTCCTGGACTTGTAAGTCTATTTCTTTTACCAGATGTGGGAAGTTTTCAGTCATTATTTCTTCAAATAGGTTTTCAGTATTTTGCTCTCTCTCTCTTCTTCTGGCACCCCCACAATTCTGATGTTGGTACGCTTGAAGCTGTCCCAGAGGCTCCTTATATTATCTTCACATTTTTGGATTCTTTTCTCTTCTTGCTTTTCCAGTTGAATGTTTTCCGCTTCTTTATATTTCAAATTTTTTACTTGATTCTTGCCATCCTCTAGTTTGCTGTTAGGAGTCTGTATAATATTTTTTATTTCAGTCAGTGTCTCTAGTTGGTCCTTTTTCATCTCCTCTTGGGTCTCACTAAATTTATCCAACTTTTCTAGCATATTCTTGAAAAACCTTATAAGTGTGGTTTTGAACTCTATATCCAGTCTTTTTTTCCCCCCTCCATTTCTTTTGTTTGTAATCCCTTCCCTTTTCTCGGCATTTTCACTATGCCGGGGAAATTTCTGTGTTGAATTCACCTTTATGATACCAGACGTGCAAAGCCGCAGAAGCCTCTGAGCTTGGGAGGGGTGGAGTCTCAGGGTTTAAGGGACCGCCTTGCCTTCCAGTCGGCCCGCCCTCCACGACCCTGAGTCTCATGTGACTGGGTAATCGCTGGAGCGGTCCTTGTTTGAGCACGTGCAGTGCCTCTAACTGCTGCCTTTCCAGCTCCCCTGCGCACCAGAACCACACGAGTCTAGGTCCCCAGGCTTTTCCCCAAAACAGGGGCTTAGTGGAGTCAGAAGTGGCACAGTTGGGAGGGTCTGTCTCCCGCCCACTCGCAAAAGCCAGCGGCACAATCAGCAATCTGTCCTGCACGCCACCAGGCCTCTGATCTTTTGCAACTCCCCTAAATTTCCGTGCACTTCTCCCTTTTCACAGTCCAAACTCCCCCCGTATGAGTTTCGGCTGGATCTGGGGTTCAGTGTCGTAGGATAAGGAGTTCAATGCTGTTGAGAATCTCCATTTCCTTCCCGCCAGAGAAAGCCAGCCAGGTACTTTGGCACCCGCTCTCTCTGCGCGCGTCTCCGTACCTCAGCTTTTTGCAGCTCCTCTGGGTCTCCGTGAGCCCCTCTCTTTCCCTCTAGTTGTAGAACTTCCACTCAGCCACCTTTCCTGTGGTTCTGGATGATGTCCGTTCTGTCTTTTAGTTGTAGTTTTGAAATTGTTGTGCGAGGCAGCAGTGTAGGTGTTTACCTATGCCGCCATCTTGGGTTCCTCCCCCATCTAAAGTCTAGGTTTTAGTACACAGTGTTGAGGATGACAAAGTGACAGCAGGAATCCCATAGGAGATGTGAAATGCAATAATAGTAAGATGAAATTACATGAGCATCAAGTCCTAGCTCATTTATTTAATGGTTGAATGACCTTAGAGGTCATTTTTGCCTTTTTTGCTAAGTTCTTATTTGCATGATGGAGATTTTATTGGTTGCTTTGAAAACCAGGAATAAGGCTTTTGAGTATATGAGAGGTCAACATATATTAAATAGAAGGAGAAAAGGGCAGTCTGGAGATAGGGTCTATAAGAGAAATCCCTGATCCCTCTGGTGGTGGGAAACAGATGCAAGAGAGGCAGAGAGGCAGAGAGGCAGAGAGGCAGAGAGAGAGATATTACAGGATGGAAGTACATTTAAAAATGGTTTATAGCAATCATTGGATAATATATTCAAGCTACTTTTCAATGAGCTAAAATGTAATTGTCTTTAAGTTATTGTCTCAGAAATGTCAGTTCTTCAAGGAGTAAGTGAAGCACTACAACTATGTTGTAAAATTAGCTAGTAAATATGATTTTTATATTAAATTTTACCTGTAAGCACAATTTTTCACTTATTTGCTTTAATCTTAGATTATTTCCCTCAATCTGTATCTCAATCACCAATTTTGCTTTTCATTCTTTTCCTCAATTCACTAAGCTTGTGTTCACTTCACTTCTATAGGCACTTTGTCTGGGCCCACGAAATGGTGTTGCTGCTTAAAGACAAGCAATCTTTGTGACACCCCATCTGGGAAGTTTCTATTGACATTTCTTTAAACACTGATTCTTTCCTTTACTGTGTCTAATCTGCTGGTGAGCACATCAAGGTGTTCTTCATTTCTGCAGCAGTACTTTTGATCTGAAGTATTTCCTTTCAGTTCTTTCATAGACTTCTTATCTCTGTTTATATGATCCATCTGCTCTTAGATGTTGTTTACTTTTCCCATTTTTCCTTAACATACAAATTGTAGTGAATGTAAGGTCCCTATCTGGTAATTCCAGAATCTGTGTCATATCCCAGTGTGGTTCTAATTCTCGCTTCGTTCTTTTTCTGATTCTGTGCTTTTTTCTTGCCTTTTCGCTTTCCTCCATTTACACTGATTTCAATCCCTGTTCCCAGGGCATAGTGATTTGTTGCAAATTACTTCATCTCATTTTGAAATAGAAGGCATCCAAATCATATCATTTAAACCAACACCTTTACAGAATTGTTCTCAGTATTGCCTATTTTGCAGCAGTAAAGCTGTGGATATGTAATTAAATTAATGTATCATGTAATAAATTTCTTTAGGTTCAACAAAACATGGGTCCAATCAAATTAGAACATTTATCTTTTTAAAGAAAAATTAGCCACAACTTCCTAATTTTATAAATGAGAGTTTTGAGGCCTAAAATAATTCTTTTTATCATTTACTTATTTTTCTACCAACGTTTAGGGATTGATTTTTGTGCTGAAAGCAGCACCAGTTGCTGAGATTATAGAGACAGCAAGATAAGATTCCTACCCTTGAGTGAAAACCTTAGCTGAGGTAGGGATATGAACAGTAAATAAGCCCAGAGCAACATAGGTATTAAGATATAAATATGTATGGAACTACTAGTATATATGAGCATATTGGCAGTAGTAACTGACTAGAGGATTCTGAGAGAGTTTTACAGAATATTTTAAGTCAATGACTAAAATTTCATTTTGAAAAGGAAAGTTAAAGGGCATTTTAAGTGAAGAATGGCACGTAAAGGATCCCAGGTGTGAAACAGCCTGGGATTTCCAGTGTTGAGTGCATGATGGGTTAATGGTGAAATATCCAGTTGGTGTGAGATTGGAAAGTCAAGGCTCTTCCTGTCAAAGGCCTGATGCACTTTGCATAAGAATTTGGGCTTAATTGTGCTTGCAGGAGACAGTATTAAAGTGTTTATGTAGAGAAGCTTGATTGGGGTCAGGGTGGCCAAAGAAGGGTTCAGTAGCTTGTATATTCCACAGAGAGTAGACTTAAAATTGTGATTGAAACCAAATATTCTTATCCTTGTAACTACTGCCTATACTATGAAGAGTATAATGATGATAATAATATTTATTATACATTTTGTGTATGCTTAGCTACAAGTGCTTTAATTTTATCGTAATCATCACTGTAAGGCTGTGGAACAGAGAAGAGTTCTGTTTAGAATGATTCACTGATTTAAGTAGAAAAGGATACTTTTGAAAGAGCCACTATGTTTTGATCTTTGACCCAACCCTGCAGATTTGCCTGTAGTGCTCATTTACCAGGGAACTGGGAGAGTGAGTAAAAAGAATTGTACTTTTATCACTTCAAGAAACCAAGAGACCTCTTTTGTGAGCTTGTAACAAAATCCATTATACTATCAAGACTCCTCAGCTAGAACAAAGTAGATGGCAAGGGAAGAAAAACGGCCAATGGACGGAGTCAAGACCTTAAAGAAATAACATGAATGCGTTGGAGAAGGTATTGCATAGAACAAAGCCATGTCAATGTCAATCCACATTATGTTGGTGCCATCACAGAGCAACAGCGTGTAGGTATGGGAGTGCCAGGGGAGGATGTCAGCTTATATGGCAACCGTAAAAGATTGCATGAACCATCTTGAGACTGCCACGGGTAGGAGGGCTTTTGCAGGGTGAGGTTACAAAGACTTTGCTTCCATTGATTTCTCTAGTAAGTGACCAAAATCTGAAAATGCTATTAAGATCCATATAATTTTGTTTTTATTCTGTAAGGTTGCAATAGAAATTAGAAAGACATAAGATGGTTGAGTTTGGTTAGGTAAAAAAATTACAAGTGATCCTCAGACAACAGGAAGCAGTATGAGACCATTAGTTAAACACTATGTATATGACTCTTTAAATGAGAGTCTGTATTTCATTTATTGTTAAACATGTCCATTGAAATCTCAGGATGAGAAATCACTTAGATTTATAAATCATTTTTAGCAAAATCAATGATTAAGGCTGAGGGTATTAACAAAGCCTTCTGTTACAAATAGTTTGGTAAGTAAAATGGTTTCTTATATATCTTCCATGAATCTAAGTGATGTATCATTTCAACAAAGGCTTAAATTCTAAAGAATTTGTTTAGATCATATATTGCATTACAGTTAAATGCCCAGGTGATCAAATTAATCTATTCTATCTTCCTGGCATATTAAATTGACAGAAGAATTATGACTTTTAGTAGAATGCTAATCTGTTTGATGTTACATTCTCTAGTGTGTGCATTTAAGAGTGACCCCGTGCACTTACATTCTGAATGCTGCCCAGAGATAGATAAAAATGTTATCTCTTTAGACAGAAGAAGGGTGACATCCTGAATGTTTCCAGTCTTTCTGGTTTCTCCTGTTTTCCTGGACTAGAAGCCGCCAGTGCAGTCAATTCTGGTCTCAACACTTTCCTGTTGGCGGAGTTATAGTCAGAGTCAACCTGCCTACATTTCCCATAGCTACTTTGGTTATCCTGACCTCCCAAAGTATCAGAAACAAGCAGCTCTAGGGTTTTGAGGATTTTATACAATGAACCTATCAATTTTTTATTGATAGAGCTACTATTTAGCTACTGAGCAAGCCTGTGAGAAATTTCCCTATTAGAACCTCAGAGGTATTACACTGAATGGCTAAAATAAGTCAGCTTGGAAAAATACCCTTAAAACAGAACTTTATGGCCAGATTAAATATCTGTTTTATAAATAGTCAAAAGGAGGCAAAGCAGTGGGGAGAGGAAGATTAGAGAAAGAATGAGGGATGAAACAAAGGGAGACAGAGGGCAAGTTTAAATCAAGTTGATTTATGGGAGGCATGGATTTCAATCCACAGATGATAAGGGTCCTGACAGCAAACTAGAGATACATTATTTCTCCAAAACTAATGACTTTGAGGATTTTCCACTGAGAAAGAGAAGTGACAACATAAAGGTTAAAAAATTAAGGGAAAAGCTTTGGTGCACACAATTGCATTTTATAGATACACATCTTTTAGAGATGAAATGAGAGTCCTGTAAACATTAGGAAACTATTTCACTATTTTATCTTTTCGTTCAATAGACTTGAAATAAAAGCAGCCAGGAAGCATCACACTTTTGAAACGTGAATGAAAAATAATCAAGAGAATATAAATTAGTATGCAGCTGACACATGCTTATTCGGGAAAGGATAATAATTCCTGATTTATTCATGCTCCTCTGTGAGGAAGCCCACTGCTTTTCAATATAGTCTTGTTTGTATGTTTGAAGACTGACTGCCAGCTTCTGTTTATTAGGGGGGCATGCTTGCTTTTGCATTTGTCTGAGAATTATTTCCGAAATTTATTGGTGATGGATCCTTCAGGCCCCCAGCAGGAAACAGATGGCATGCCCAAAAGACTTTACTTAGAAATACTTTAATGAAAAGCTGTGTGCAATGGTGTGTTCAGGGTGATGGGAACCAGCAGGGATCAGAAGGTAGGAAGACACTCCCAGTAGCAGAGGCTCTTTACAATCCTCTGCAGGAAGCAGCTAGAGCTGCAGCAGACATTTCCAGAATTAAGCTGGAGTGGAATGATGGAAGGGGGACAGTGAAGACTCTAACTTTCTTCTTCCAATCCTTGGGTCTCCTTTCAGAGACTTCCATTGATTAAACCCAAGGGGAATTTGGAGACAAGAGATCACCTGTAATATGCCATAGTCTATAGAGGTGTTAGCTTCTGAAATAAGGCACATAGAGAGAGGATTCATTTGGTACATATGATAATTAATTAAATTGGGAAATCATCCTATATAATAAAAGTCTAATATGCAAATTGTCCCCTCTACCGGGACTTTGACTGAGAGTTTGACAGGGGTCAGGGCTAGCCGGCCAATGGCCTATGGCCCCTCCCCCTGACTGGCCCCTCCCTGGCCAGTGGTGGTGGCAGGCAGCTCAGGGAAGGGAGTCCCTGGCTGGTAGCTGACAGCTGCTAGGGACTCCACCTGTGCACAAATTTTGTGCTCTGAGCCTCTAGTTTATTTGATACATTCATTAATTCAGATCATTAATTCAGATGGATTTCTTTAGTTGCAGTTTAAAAAAAATAGTTAAGCCTAGGGAAATAGATTTAGAAGTAATAAGTTTTTGTCCTTATGCTCAACCTCATACTCAGAATTCTGCCTAAAACTTTTCCCTTTTTCTTTCTACCTATAAATATTGAATGAGTCTGTCTACTCCCATAGCTTAAATTTCCATCATTGTACTTCATAAAAAGTGGTCACTTGATAAGGCTATAATTGACATAAATGCATATTCTATTATATTTGGGCATGATGTTATATATACAAGAGTTGTCAAAAGGAGATTTATAGTTTTAATTACATGAATGTTTATTCTTGTATTATTCTTTATTAATTACTAGTGGCCCAGTGCATGAAATTCAAGCATGGGGGGTTCTCTCAGCCCAGCCTACACTCTCTCTAATCAGGGACCCCTTGGAGGATGTCTGACTGCCAGTTTAGGCCTGCTCACCTGCCTGCCTGCCTGATCTCCTCTAACTGCCTCTGTCTGCCTGCCTGATTGCCCCCAACTGCCCCCCCCTGCTGGCCTGATTTCCACCAACTGCCCCCACCTGCCAGCCTGATCCCCCTAACTGATCTCCCCTGATGGCCTGATTGCCCCTGACCACTTCTGACTTGGCCCTGCCACAATGGCTTTGTCCAGAAGATCTCCTGGTTTAATTAGCATATTAATCATTTATTAGTATAGATTGTATTATTTATTGGTATTAAAAGTATAAATCTATTTTTCCCACTCCTGTCTATATATTGATGTCAATTAGTACAAGTTTTTAAAATTTTTGTATTTAATTATTTGATATTAGTCTTTTTAATAATTATTTTCTTTTTTCTTTTTTTTCCTTTAAATTTTTTTTTTTTTGTATTACCTGTATACATATCTTCCCATTGTACCCTCCAGGCATACCCAGACCCCCCAGTGTCTTGTGTTCATTGGTTATGCTTATATGCATGCATACAAGTCCTTTGGTTGATCTCTTATCTAACCCACCTATCCTTAACTCCTGCTGTAATTTGAAAGTCTGTTTTATGCTTTACTGCCTTTGTATATATCCTTTTTGTTCTTCAGTTTATAATGTTCTTTATTATCCACAAATGAGTGAGATCATGTGGTGTTTCTCCTTCATTGACTGGCTTATTTTACTTAACATAAGGTTCTCCAGTTTCATCCAGGTTGCTGCAAATGGTAAGAATTCCTTCTTTTTAATGGCAGCATAGAATTCCATTGTGTATATGTATCACAGTTTTCTGATCCACTCATTTGCTGATGGGCACCTAGGTTGTTTCCAAATTGTAGCTATTGCAAATTGTGCTGCTAGGAATATAGGGGTGCATAAATCCTTTCAGATCGGTGTTCGTAATTTCTTGGAATATATTCCTAAGAGTGGGATTACAGGGCCAAATGGGAGATCCATTTTTAGTTTTTTTGAGGAAACTCCATACTGTTCTCCACAGTGACTGCACCAGTCTGCATTCCCACCAACAGTGCACAAGGGTTCCTTTTTCTCCGCATCCTCGTCAACACTTGTCGTTTGTAGACTTGTTGATGATTGCCATTCTGACAGGTGTGAGATGCTATCGCATTGTCATTTTGATTTGCATCTCTCAGATAATTAGCGATTTTGAACATGTTTTGATGTGTCTCTTGGCCCTCTTTCTGTCGTCTTTTGAAAAGGTTCTATTTAGGTCCATTGCCCATTTTTTTATTGGATCATTTATCTTCCTTTTATTAAGTTGTATAAGTTGGCAATGGATGTTGGAGATTAAACTTTTATCAGTGATAATATTTGCAAATATGTTCTCCCATAAAGTGGGCTTTCTTGTTGTTTTGTTGATTGTTTCTTTGGCTGTGCAAAAGCTTTTTATTTTGATGTAGTCCCATTTGTTTATTTTTTCTTTAGGTTCCATTGCCTTTAGAGCAGTGTCAGTGAAGAAGTTCTTTCAGCATATGTCTGAGATTGTGCTGCCTGTGGATTCCTCTAGTATTTTTATGGTTTCCCGTCTAATATTTAAGTCCCGTATCCATTTTGAGTTTATTTTTGTATTTGGTATAAGTTGGTGGCCCAGTTTCATTTTTTTTTGCATGTATCTGTCCAATTTTCCCAACACCATTTATTGAAGAGGCAATCTTGGCTCCATTTAACCTTCATGCCTCCTTTGTCAAATATAAATTGAGCATAGTGGTTTGGGTGGATATCTGGATTCTCTATCCTATTCCATTGGTCTATATATCTGTTCATGTGCCAGTACCAGGCTGTTTTGAGAACAGTTGCTTTGTAATATTGCTTGAAAAGTGGTATTGAGATCCCACCTACTTTATTCTTCTTTCTCAAGATTGCTGTGGCTATTCGCAGACTTCTTTTGTTCCAGATGAATCTTTGAAGAGTTCTTTCTACATCGGTGAAATATGTCCTTGGTATTTTAATGGGTAGTGCATTGAATCTGTAGATTGCTTTGGGT